>VZRL01004409.1:1629225-1648485 GCA_013397895.1 Origma solitaria
AAGAAGAAGAAGAAGAAGACAGAGAGAGAAGAAAGACAAAAGAGAAAGCTAAAAGATGCTTTGTGGTACAAACTTCAGGACCATCTGGGTGAATCTTACTGAATAGTGAGATGTTGGCGAGCTCTCATCCATGTACCTTGCCTGAGGAAGAACCCAGGGATTTGGCCCTGTTAGTTTATGTTTCCAAGAGATATTTTAAAGCAAGCATGAAAGCAGAAATGTCAGGAAATGTAGCATCTGGTGCAGGACTAGGGAGTATTTTAAAGAAATGGAATGTCAAAATAAATGGCTTTGTATCTCTATCTTCCTTAAGCATAAACTACTGAAAAGCTCTGTCTTATTAGCTCCCACAGCACAAGTTACAGCTCGGTAAATTTGTAGGTCTTCTGCCTTTGCTGTCTTCTGTACACTATCAGTCCAACTCCAGCTGATTCTGGACTGAGATTAGATACAGCCCTGCTTTCCATCTGTGCTGATAAAACGAGAGCAAACGGAATGATTTCTACAATCCTGTAAATCCATTTCACTTGCTGTTTATCGAGAGGTGGCGAGGGCAATGACAGGCGCAAAATCCTCAAGGTCACTCCATCCCACACTGTGCCTCCTTCTTTTGAAGGGCTCCTCCTGCTCCCTCCTGAAGGAGCTCACGTGGAGGAAGAAAGACAGTGAAAACAAAACGAGAAAGGGAGCACAGACACATCCAGTGTTCCGAAAGAAAATAACAAACCGTGTCAGACTGCTTTGTGCTCCCTTCTGTAAGAACATGCATGTTCGAACAGGCTCCGCAGAGGTATTTGCCGTGCTCGCTCTGAACAATGGGGAAGGAGCTCCTGTGCGCGAGGGGAAGCTTCGCTCAGATTTGGATCACAGACTTCTCTTTTAAGCCAGGAAGAATTCTGAGGGGGTTAAGACCTCCAGGATTTGTAAGAGATCATACCTCATGCTCACATCAAACTCTGTCTCCTGAGGAGTTAGACCTGGATCCACTGGAGCATGTGCCCTGTTGCACATCTATATGGAAGTTATTATAGCCTTTCTGCAAAGCAGATTGCTCTCCAGGTATCCCAGCCTCCATGGAAATTGGATAATCCAGGATACTGAAATGCAATTATCCAAACCTCTACTGATGCAGACTGCCGTCTATTTAAAAGTCTGCTTCATATTCCATGAGATTTGTTTTCAGTTCCCGGTGACAACAAACTTTCTTGTGAAGTCTATCTGGGTCAAGCTTTCAATCTGTTTTTATGAAAAAAATGTACTTGGGAACGCTGAGATGTGATGAATGTGAGCTTAAGTATCTGTCAGTAAAAGCCAATTCATCCTTCAGTATCAATATGGACTCAGTTTTGCTTGCAAGTTGTACTAAAAGCTGAAACATACTGATTCTCCAAGTTATACACACAGGGGGAAAAAAAAGCAAGTTTGCAGAAACCTGGCACTGAAGCACTTAGATCTTCAGAGTTTGTGGAGGGAGCAAGGCAAAGGCAGAGCTGGAGTTCGATCATCTCTGAAGCAAATCAATATAAAAGATAAGAACATAAGACAGGCAGAGATAAATGAGAAAATGAAATGGAGGGACCCAGGTCTCCCACTTTGCAAACTGTGTAATACGATGGATTTCGATCGCTTCCTTGGCCACACGCTCCGCTAAAGCAGATGCCTGCAGGGCCAGGAATGCAGTCAATAAATAGGCTGGAAAGTGTGAACTTCTACTGTAACAGCCTGCAGGGTTTGCTGGCCAGCGCTGAGTAAGCAAAAGGCTGCAGACAACATGTTTTGCTGTGTTTCTCCCCAAAGGGAGGGCTGTGGCACAGCAGCTCTCCTGCCCCAGGGGCTCTGCGCTGTTTGCTCCCTCCCAGCCCTGGAGGAGGCACACACACCTCCTCACCTGAGCAGTATCTACAGAAATCATCTCTGCTCGGTGTTCTCTGCGGGGAGACATGAAAGGGTTCAGTAGGATGGGGACAGAAATGGGGATAACAGGATGGATAGGAGTGTCCCTGAGAGATGTGAGGTTATCCACGTGCAGGCAGAGCAAGAGCAGCTTCAAACCCTGCAGACACCACCGCAGATGGAGGCTGGCAACCTACGGGTGTCTCCTTCAGCTCTGCAAGAGAAGAAGAAGGGAAAAAAAAACCTGTAAATTGGAGGAATCATAGTGATGAAGGAGAGAATAAACACCGAGGATGGAAAGATAATTATAAAAGTATGCTGTGAGCGTTCACAGCAGTGAAGCTTTCTCATCTGTTAGAGAACACAAAGTAAATGTTCACTTCAGAAAACCACCTGGGAAATGCCAACAAAGGCTGGTGTAACACCATGTCCTTCCTTTATTTGCAGGAGCATAAAGACCTTTTTATTAGGCATTCTAATCTTGCTTACCATTTAATAGGACAGTGTGCTGGGATATCCACTCTGCTATTTACTATTTAATTAATTTGACAGAAGTCCAAAAATACTGAAGGCAAAACAGTGTATCAATATTTACTGTACTGATTCAGTGGAATTAAAATACTGTAAAAACAGAACTGTGCACAGACACCGTTTGTCTTGGCCAACAAAATATTCTGAAGGTTCATGTTCAAAACACCAGTTTGGAGTAAAATTATCACTGAAAGGTATTGATCAGGCTGTTATGTTCCTAGTTTTGTCTGATGCCACAAAATATTTTGAACTTCATTAGCTCTGGGATCTTAATGATCAAGCCAAGGTTACAAAAACAGAGGGTTACATTGATAGCTAAACAAATATTGCCATTAACACACTTGAATCTGGAGTCTCTGTGGACCAAAGCTGAACATAGCAATATGAAGTGAAAGGTGGAAATGCAACTCTGGTTTTTAATACAGCAGAATGTCACCAAATTGTTTCTGTGCCATCCCTTCTTTTCTCTAAACAAGTAGAAAATACAGGCCCTGGGGAGTGAAAGACAACACCAGGGTCCTGCAAAAGCCGAGTGATGCACCCAAATGATGGAGAAATTGGTCTGGAGGACGCGGAGAATGTGAACAAACTGTGCTGAGAATCTCCATACTAAAGACTTTTGCTTAAAAAGCCACTGAAAAACTCCTCCTTTAATCCAGGTTTTTGTCAAGAGTACTGCAGTCTGGGTTTCATTCTCAGACAAGTATTACTCATTAACTGCATAACAGGAGTTCTGCATGGGCAACCTGTCCCCAAACTGAAGTGCCAGAGTCTCAAAAATCCTGAAAATGCAGTGTAATAAGAGAAGAGAGCATAGCTCCTTCAACAGCTTGGGGGATGGACAATGGGTTTTTAAAAAACAGTGAAATCCAACAGGAAAAGGTTGGATTATGAGTGACCCTTACAGAAAAGATTCTTGGAAGAATCCAGCAAAAATTCCTTAGCTAAAGTTCCACGAACACAAATGGCCATGACCCTTCTCTAGCTCGGTGTGAGCCCATCCAGTCCCCACCGTAGCACTGCAGGAACGATAACTCCATCTACAGAGCACAGCAGTGCTCTCTCTCTCTTCTGCAGGCGCTGACTGATCTGCAGGGATGTGTCCCATCCCAATGCCTGAGCAGAGGAGCCTCCGGAGAAGGTGTCCTTGGCCAGGATGGCCAAAACTCAGGGAGGTTTGTGAGCAAAATCTGTTGATTTTGCTGGAGGAGGGTCACTGGTGTGTGCTAGAAGAAAATACCACGAACTTGAGGAGCAAATGTGTGAAGACAGGAGTTGAATTATATACAGCACAGTACATAATTACTAATCCACCTTTCTCAGGAAGGCAGCTATCAGGAGTGCATCCATCTCAGACCTGTGAGGTTTTTTTTTTAAAAAAATAAAATATAAGGAAGCGATATGTTATCTCTAAAAAAGAAGATACCAACATTTCTGCTTGCCCGCAGCAGGGGTGAGCCATCAGCCATCAGTCCACACCTCTGTGATGGCCTCATTCTGCCTGTCAGTCCCTGCCTTTGCGGCGAGCGCACGCCACTGTTTTTCTTGGTTCACGTCTGTAAATTTGGGCAGCTAAGCAGGACCTCAATCAGATCAAGGGAGCTACAGTTCCCCAGTGCCCTGGCTGGAGCCCAGGATCTGCAGACAGGCAGCTGCGGAGCGCAAGGGAGTGCGCTTGTTTAGCACATTCCTCAGGGGCACTGGCTATCTCCAGCCATTTTCGAGTGGTTCCCCTCAAGCCGAGCCAGGAATGTGCTGATGGGCTGCACAGGTAGGGCCAACCTGGCGGAGAGGATGCAGCACCTCCAGGGCTCTGCAGGGAATGGAACGTGGCCCTCCAGCCCCGTGGAGAGCTGAAGGGAGGAGCGCCTGCAACGGGAAAATAATTCGCTGCTAGCTCCTAAATTAATCACTTAATTCCTTAGCCCCCCAGGAATAAACCTCGTGCATTGATATGAAATAAAAGGAGGTGGCAGAGGGAGAGAGGGGTGCAGGAGTGCCATGGAGAAGGCAGCATTCACACCAGAAGTTGTACTTTTATTCTTTATTCCTCCAGAGCCTCTGGCCTGAGCTGCAGCAAGCAGTGTCTTGCTCTCGTGCCAGAACGCTGAGTCCGATGGAGGAAATAGGTTGGTTGAGAAATTGCTTTTCAGAGAAGAGCCAACATCCTCCAGTATGAAGCACTTGGAAAAACTTAGTGTGAATTAGCAAGTAAATGTGAGGCTGGAGCAAGTAAAGAGAGACAAAACTTGTCAGTTTGTCATTTATGTAATAATCCTGTCAAAGGTGAAATTTCCTGAATAGGTGAACTTTGGTTTTGTTTTTAGAAGAGAGAAAGGAAGAGGGAAATTTTACCTTTTTTTTGTTGTTGTTGCATTTGCACTTTTTTTCAAACTGGAGAATCAACCCTATTATTTCTGATCATTTTTCACCTTTAGAATGTCACATGGCAATTTTAGGATCCCCTGAGTGTCAAGCTGATGTGCAGCATCTGACCATCCCTATTTGTTTCACTAGCGGGGACAACAGATAAATTCCATATTTGTTACATATTCAGAACAGCCCCCAATGCCTCAAGTTTCAATGCTTCATGAATTTAAAACCTGGCTGGAATACAAATCAAATAATAATCCTACCTTTTGTGAAACAGTCCACATTTTTCTGGCATCAATCTCCAGCCTGTTCTAATCCTGGGTCTTGTACAAAAAACTTCATTCCAAAAAGTCCATTAGAGTCTCGAGATGTAGTGTTACGAAAAGATAAAGAGCTGCTCAAATTACCAATATGCACTAAAAAGTCTTGTCCATTTTCTGATTCCTTGAGAAGGGAAAACTAAATTCATCTCTGTTTCATATGTTACTACAAGAAACACTGAAAAACATGCACCAGATTGGTCTAGGTGCCAGTCATCTTATAGCCCTATGAGCAAAGTGTAAATGGTTAAAAGCATAAGTTTTTGCAATTAGGGTGACAGAATGGGGATCCAAACCAAGAACTGGAGCTCTACAGAGCATAAGAAATGGCACCTTGACTGTCACCCAAAAAACCATCTTTATCTGGGGTTAATGATGTCACTGGCAGGGTTCAGGAATGAGTCCAAGTTCTCAGATTTAAAACTGACACAGGAAAGCACATATTTTCTGATCTGTGAAGTCAGACAGAGGAGCTGTTATCTGAAATACTGCACAGCGTCTGAATAATCTGCCAGACTTAACACATCCTGCCTCAGGAGTCCAGGTGGGGAACTTCACTGTAAGAATCAAAACAAAATGCAAAAATACCTGCTAATTGTTCACCTCGTGCATCATCAACACCACCAAAGTAAAGCTGTTAAACTACACCAATCTCCACCAGTGTAACTGCTATGCCAGCTGGGAAAATCTGTAAGGACAGCTTTAGGGAAATAGGACTTCCATCACCTGTTCTAATCAGGGCTGGATCAAAAGGTGGAATGATTTTTCTTTGTTAAACAAAGCAAGGAGATAGAGTGGGTCGCTGGCTGTAGTTATGGAAGAAATCCTGGGTGCAATGCACAGAGATCATCCTGTGCAGGAGGAGTAACCAGCCTCCAGGCACTGATCAGGACAGATAAGCAAGCAATTTGTGGAGAAAAACACATCCCATCTCCCCAGGAGGACGTGGTTCCAAGGCCAGAAGGATCCAAGTTCTCTCCTCTTCAAACACTCTAAAGCTTTTCTGGCAGGGTCTCCCTCCCATCAGCTGTGCCAGGTTCAACCACTTATCACAAGCTGCAGGGGAAAGTTTCCCCACATTTATATCTGGCACGAGAATTTTCAGTTCAAAATGATGGAGCTGTTACAGGGGTAGTGCTTATGAGAGCAACATCCTCCCAGATGGCCTCATAAAACAGGGAGAGGATGAACTTGTCTCACTGATTCGGAATTGCCAAGTGGGCAGAGCTAAAGATCAAGTTCTGAAAAGGAAAGGTCGCGTTGCATCACAAAGTGCCGCCCTCCCCAGCACAATAGAGAGCCTTAATCCAGCCTCCCTCAAACCAAGGATGGTTTTTCCAATGAACAGCAGCAAGACTGAAATCTGACAACATCATCGAAAGCCAGGCGAGATAATAGGAAACTTTCGAGTCACTGGGATGGGCTTTACATCCTCCGCTAAACGACTAAGACATGGATCTATGACTGGAGAGAATAAATCATAAAAGGGATAAGAGCGCAGAGTTGCTGGTAGATGATTTGACATTAATTTAATATTCTGATTTCTTAGGTGTGCAAGCAGTGATGTCTTCTGCAAAAGTTTTGAAAGCCATCAGCTCTAGGGTGAAGTTTTATCTTGCACAGATGCCTCTTTTCAGAGGTTTATAGATGACAAAGCAAGCTCAAAACTGCCAGCAGCAGAACCTGACACTGAACCACACAATTTTCCTGGTAGGATGAGTATTAATGGCCTGTCTTGCACCAGAGAGACAGAGCTGAGCTCCTGTCAGAGTTTGGCCATGGGAAACTGGCACAAACCCTTTTTGGGGGGGAAAGGATGGATAATGCACAATGTGAGTGCTGCTTTCCAGCCAGAAACCATCCTGTCAAATCAGGTACCTCTTGTGAGAGGCCAATGCTGAACAGCTTTTTTTGCTGCACAGTTGTATAAATCTTTGCTGTTTAGAGACAAGACTGTGGGAGTTTTTACCAAAATAAAATAAAAATAAACGTCCAGACAGCACCTCCTCCCTCTCTCCTTGCTTCCCTTCCCCACTGAAAAGTATGATCCACTGGTAGGTGATAATTGTACAGCTTCCACACAGCCAAAAATTGCCAGATGGATATCAAATCCAGACAAATCCAATGGAAAAATAAGAATCTTCTTTTAACCAACGCTGGATAATCATTGGAACATCTTAGCTTGAGCTCAGTACATATCAGTAAAATTGTAATACATATTCCTCTGACACCCTGCTAATATCCAAGTTGGGAAGGGTCTAGAATAAAGTTTAAAAAAAAATTTTAGAATAATCACTGATGGTAGTCCCAGATTCACAGAAATGTGTTTTCAGAAGTGAAGCTGGTCTTCCAGACAGGGCTGGATTTTCCCTTAATCTGTCTCCTGTAGTCCTCATGGCAAAATGCTTAATCCACCAAACCCAGCCTAATTTTCTTTTGGGCAAATATGCCCTGAAATCACAAGCCATATCCTGTGGCTGGCATTTAGTATTGTGCTGGGGTGTTTTAAACCACAAGGGTGACGAGGTCAGTGTTACTAGATTCATACACATTTCCTATCCACAGCCCCTGATTAAATACTTGTATCTTGATTTTGTGGTTCCTATTCCGGTGAGTTTATTTGGAATACCTCAACAAATAGGGCATTCACTGAAATATTCGATATCAGCCACTCCAAAAGTGAAGATGTCTGCTGTGAGGCAAGGTTATCTCAGCTGCACTTTACGCACAGGAGTTACACACACAGGAACCTCCCTACAGAGGCAGATGCAACATGACTAATAGGCTCCTCGTGAGTAATAAGTTCACCCCAGTTACAGCACATCAGTCAAATCAAGTATTGCTTTTCACCAGACATGACACACCATGATGTGTAAGGCTGGGAATTTTGAAAGATAACGTTAGTGATAGACGACACCCTGATGCAACAGCTCAAAATGCAATTCGGGCTATCTCCGGGGGAGCCACGGGGAATTTCTGCTGGGGAGCCTTGGGCCAGGATCTCTGCTGAGCCCCCTGTGCAAATGTCAGGTGTTCATGAGGATGTGAGTCTACAGTGTGGTGTCATCCTGTCACACGTGGGATGTTTTCGGGAGGTCACTCAGACAGGTTGGTTCCTGAGATTATTGGGATTAAACCTTGAGATGGAACCATGCCTTACGAAAAGTGTTTGCAAAGACCAAACCTTTGGATAGCTTTTAATGAGGATTGAGAGGTGAGTTAAACAGGAAAGAGCAAAAGTAAGCAGTGAGTGAGAGGCTTGGCCAGCGTGGCTCTGGAGCAGAAGGTTCCTCAGCGGCCTCGGAGGATCCCTGTCTGATGTCATGAGAAATGACTGCACCTGACTGAACTTTACAGCAATAGTTCAATTACCACCTTAAAAAGAGGTGTTGGAAGAAATAGGGGGGTTATAAACTAGAATCAGATGTCTGGTAATTTTCTGCCATGGCCATGACCTCATTCTGCCACTTCTTTCACCTTCCACCCCAAAATCTGTCGTTCCAGGTAAAGAAATACCACCTTTCCTTCAATCTTCACAGCCCAAGCAATGGGAATTTTGGTCTCACCCTTGAGTTCCGATACACAGAGCCCTGCAAATGAGCTGCAGAGTGAGGAGCTGAAGCTTTGTCACAGGAGCATCAATGTCCCTTAGACAGCTTCAAGACTCCCGAGTTTTATGTGGAAACCTCAACTCCTTGGCATTTCCAGACACTAAGCCCCACAGCGTGGCGTTTGGACTGGCACTGGTAGGCAGCCACTGGTTTGCTGCTAATTACAGCCTCGAGGTGTCTGGGAAGATCACTCTAGCTTGTGGCATTCGTGAAATGTGCAGAGTGAGAAATATGCAGGCTGAAGGGAACATTTGTATTCTGACCTTTATGAATTTAAATGGTGATGTGGTCGTCACAGCAATGGTCAATTTGTTTTGGGGATCCTTTCTTCATTTTTACTGCTTCCTGATGCTCTAAGGCTAACTGGTGTAGAAGTTAATGGCAAAAACCTCTCCTAAGCTGCAGTTAAGTATGACATAATGAGGACATCAATTAACTTAGGGCAAGCGTTTATGATTAACTATGAAAATCAGTAGCATTCAGTGGTGCATAACAGCAGAGGGAAGACAATCTTCCAGACCATCATTCCACTACAAGGTCATCATGTCACAGCAATTTCTTAAGTGTTCTGACTGAGAAAATATAAATTTTCAGTGGGGCTTTTATTTTGGGTGTTACCGCACTCCTAATGTCAGAAAAGGCAATTAACTTTTCACATAACTCTACAGATGTGACTCTTCCTGCTCAGCCTTTATTGAAGCAGCAGATAGAGACCACGACTGCCAGCTGACATTATTACCTAGTCTGGAGGTAAATATGCACTCTATTCTGATATTTACCAAGAGGAGTGGAAAAATTATCTACGGATTCACGTATTTATAAACCATCTCACAGTCTTGGAAAGGGAGTCGGGGAGAAATCTTGATAGGAGGAAGAGATTTATGGATACTTCACCTTGGCTAAGAATGTGCAAGATGATGATGGAGCAGAAAAGGCGATTCTGTTGAGGGGTGTTTTCCTTCAGAGAGACCTGGCAGGCACAAAGCAGAGCAAATTCAGGCTGTGGGTGTGATTTGGCCTCACCTGGCCTGGAGGCCAAGCCATAACTGGGAGAGGATGGCAGACCTTCATATCCAGCCCAGTCTGTGCTCTGGGTGCCTAATGGTGAGAAAGACAGGGACAAGCTCAGCAGAGAGCAGCAAAAGCATCGCAAGGTGAGAGGAATTGAATTATAGGGAGAGATTACCACAAAAATGAAATATTGCCCCGGACCAGGTCTGTGCCTAGAGCAAAGCTTGATTCATATAGAGTTGAATTGATTTATATTAGCAAATGTTTAACTTCTCATGTCCTCGTTCACTTTGCATGGAACATTTTGGTCCTTGGATGATCATAAGGAAATCAAAGGGAAGGTTTTGCCTCTTATCAGAACAGGTTCTTCATGGATTATCAACAGGAGGAAGTCAGTTTGTTTCTCATAGTACAAAAAGCTGAATCCAGTAGCAGAGACTTCTGCAGAAATTGAGAAGGAAAAGAAATCATGCAAAGTGTCAGTTAAGGTCTCAATGACTGGGATTTAATTAAGGCCTAAAATCAAGGAATGTTGTTTGTCTATCAAAAGGTTCACTGAATGAGACCTGGTCATGCCAAAGGCTGAGCAATGTATCCCAGTTACACCTAATTAGTGCAATATTAGTGTCAACCCAGCAGCAGAAACACAGTTAAACACCTTGATAATGATAAAAGCCAGGAAAAACCACAACAGGATAGAAAAGAATATCAAAGAGAGAGGAAAAATGAAGTCTGCAGCACTCACAGGTACAGATACTCCTGTGCCCCCCTTCAACCCTGAGCAGACAAGGTGTTGTGGGGCTAGCAGGTCACAGGACTGTGTGTGACAATAGCTTATCTCTGGAACCTGCAGCTGGGCTTAGCTCAAACACAGCTCACACAGTGCTGAACAACCATCTCAGAGCTCATTTCTAAACCAGATTGTTTTATAAATGGAGGTGTACCACAACACACCATCGCAGGTGTCTCAGTTGCTCGGGAGGAAACATCCACCATGAAGGAAACAAGTGTGGCTCAGCATCTAAACGGCCCAGACAAGCAGTAACAGCCAGAAAAATGCATAAAATTCCACTTGCAGCAGCTGCCAAAAAAATAAAATAAATAAAAGCAGGCTTACTTCACCCATTAAATCCATCAACCCCCGGGAGACCCATTAAAAAACCAACTCTCAACACCCCAAGGGTCCCACTCCCCAGGATGCTATGCACTGTGGCCAGAGCTGTCTCCTCTTCCTCCTCCTGTGGGAACCGAGTCTCTTCACCATGAATTCTCTCTTTTCCCTGCCTGAACTCTGCCCAAACGTCCTGTAGGCTGCATCTTCTCCGCACACTTCATCAGAGGGGGAGGTGGTCTGGCCGTGCCACCCCTCCCTGTGCGCTCCATGCAGACCCTGCGAGCTGGGGCTGGGGCTGGAGGTGTCAGACCTGGCGGGGAGCAGGGCTGGCAGCCTGCTCCGCTCCTCTTGGCTCGCAGGAGAGAAAAGCTCTGTGGGTTTGGAGCCCTTTTACAGGAATCCTGCAGGCTGCAACCCCCAGGAGACAGGAGCCTTAGAAGAACCTGGGAAAACGAGTCCCACGCTGCACGGTGGGACGGGTGGAGGACTTGCTGTGTGAACATAATTTTCCACGATTCTGGGACATTTTGGGGCAGGATAACCTCTAATGAGCTGGTGCTGACACACGAGGTGCCAGACACACTTGCACCCAGGCGAAGTCACCATCCTTCACTGTTCAAGGACAGTGTCGTGTGTGACTGCTCCAGCCTGAGGTAACCACTGCCAATTGAACTTCCTCAAGCCTGGGCCACAGAGTGGTCTCCAGTTCTTTATCAATACCCTCTCTTTGTGCACAAAAACTCCTGTGCTTATCCAAACAGGCGCTACAGGACATGGGGAAATGGTTATGAGCCTGACTTTTGATGTTTTCATTATGTTCTGTATAACGATGGTGCATTCCTGGTTGCTGTCATATTTTCATTAGGTACCTAGAGATACACACATAAATCACAGCGATGTTTCCTATGGTACAGGCAAATCAAACCAGCAATTATTTTCCCATTTCGTTTCAAACCACTGAACTCCTGTTTTATCTCCAGATAATGATGAATGTGGTTCTGACACCAGAGGTCCACACGCTCCTGCTCTATTTCTTCACCACGCAGCACAAATAAGTTACTTGTTAATATATGAACTGTCATGTAAGAAGCCACAATTATGCATGATTCACCCCTACAAGCTATGTAAATCTGTGGTGTGTGTATATGATAACAAATGAGTGTTACTTGACGGGAAAACGCAGGTGCCAAGAACGAGGACTCTCTGTACTGCAGATGTCAGATATGGCATCGGTGTTAACACCTCCACTAACCCCCACCTTCAGGTAGACTCATTTCCAAGGGCTTATCGAGCATCCTCTGTCACTGCAGTCTGGCAGCGAGCCAGAGCAGATCCCAACCACGCAGAATTGTTCAGAGGGGAGTGAGGAGGGCAGGCACAGCACGTGCCTCCTTCCAGAGACCAAAAACTGCACCACAGCCAGTCCTGCTGCTCTCCATTTCACCTGGTCACAATTTGCTCTTGCCACGGCACTAAAGGGCAGTGACAAGCCGTAAAGGGCTGGCACCACGAACCTGTGTGAGCCTTGCTGGAGACAGCCAGGGCAGGGAAGGCTGGAAACAGAGCCCATGAGGAGATCTCCAACCCAGCACGCTGCCCAGTGGGGCTCTGAGGAAAATTTTGGGATGCTGTTTCCCCTGTAGAGGGCATCTGCGTGGATGTCAGAGGAAGGCACATGTTGGGAATGATTATTTTTCCTTAACAGTTCCTCCAGCACACAAATAGGTCATTATACCTTTTAGTGCTTTCCTCTCCCCTTGTTGATTTTCAGCAAAAATTATCATTCAAGTTGCCTTGGCCACTGATTCTGTCTTGGGCTAAGGAAACTGAGGGGTGGAAGTCTCCTCTCTCCCCTTCCATTTCAACCAATCCTCATGTTCCATTCCAGCCAAGTCCTTAAGCACATTTTCAGCATCACCCTGCAGCTCTGGGAGAAGCTAACAGGTTATTGCCTCGAGCAAGTCTCTTCCCACATGTGCCCAGCCTGCTTTTGGTCTCACGGTGCCACTGAAAGGCCACGTAGGTGAGTCTGAGTCACGGACAGAGCAAGAATACAAAATTATATGTTGGATTCCAGAGGATAAATATACAAGCCCACCAGTTTCTGGACACATCCTGACCACTTCAAAGCGAAATTAAAGGTTATGGTGGTGGAGAGCTTCATATCAGCACAATTTTTCACATTTCAGATCCTGGATGAAGCAACTATTAAAAAGAGTGTTTTGTAGTATTTGGCTCTGATTTATTAAAGTTATAAATTACAGTGCAGACTGTCCTGTAATCAAGTGCTTGTGAACCTTGAGTGTAACACCTTGAAAATCAGCAAGTTGGTAGGTAACAGACACAGTTTCCTTCTTTAGATAAAAAAGTAGAAATTCAAAACACAAACCTGAGCAGTCCAAAGGTCAGAGTGAAAAAGCCACTTGTGCTCACAGGTTTTGAATGCTCCTTCATGCCATTCTGTTAGTTATGGTATTGGATAACGACTTTGGTGTTTTCCTAACCCCCAGTGGACAGCAGCACACAAACCCAAGCCCTGCACACAGTTGGGATAATCTGTGTGTCTGGGGAACAGACAAAATGGAAAAGAACATTTTTCCTGCTCCTTGCTAGAATGCTTCATGCTGTGAAAGCTTTAAAAAAAAATTAAAAAAAAAAAATCACTGATTTCTTTGATTTCTTTCCTTTGAAAAAAGGAATAAATGATCCTAATTGGTGCTCCCTGCAGGGGAAGAAAGCGGTGGGCAGCAGGAGTGAAGCACTGATTAGGATGACAGTGCAAAGACAGAGTGAGGAACTGGGTATAATTATGTTCATCGTGTTCATTGTGAGGCACTACTCACAGGAATTCTTATCTTCTGAAAACTTTGTCTGGCAATGACTTAGGAGTTCGAGAGTGTGCAGGTGATACCCTGACAGGTCTGATATCTCTCAGAAATACAATATTTCTGTACTGTCACCCACCGTGCCGTGCAGACACAATAATTTGCCATAACTCAGCTTGGTCTTCTTTTTCTCGCTTTCCGCCTCTCACCCTGCCTGACCAGGTGTGCAGGACTGCTAAATCAGCTCTCCCTCTGCCTGCTCCTCGTGCACTTCCTCGGCACTTGATTTACGGATGAAAGACGAATATATATAGCCACGTTCACCTAAAGGAAGAGCAGGCATTTTGCTTTTTTCTTGCAGGGCAATCTCTTGTCAATCACACTCCATTCCTGCTCGTGTCCCTGAGGTGCAGTTTTGATGCAGGGAAACACAATGTACTTTGCTCCATACCCTGGGGAACAGCATGTGCATCAACTATCTCTCCATCTCTGTACTCAGAGTGCCTCCACTCACAGTTTCAGAGCTGCTCGCAAATTCTTTAAGCTGCTTCTCCCTGCTTAGCTATTAACAGCATCTTAGATTTACAGATTTGCCACTGAGGCTCAAAAAAAATGAAGTTCCAAGGGTCTGCAGCTTTCTACACTGCATTATCTGGGTCACTTCTGAAAACACAGCAGAGCCACATCTCAATGACCTGCTGAGATCACACCAGGAGTCAGAGCCGAGACCTGAATAGCAAATTCTGAACATTTTGGAGGATGGGACAGTCAGTCCTTCTGTAAGATGTGCATGAGATGTCCAACGCAATAGGCTGGGAGCCCCCAGCTCTCCAGACTGCAGAAAACAGCACCAGGGCCCAGGAAAACCTTCCCAAAATGGATTTAGAGAGTCCCTCCAGTGGTTAGCATTCATGTGCTGTATAGCTGCTCTTCCACAGAATGTTTCTTAAATAATGTCTGGTTTTTCCAACAGTTTTGGATGATTTTAGAGGTCTTTTCCAACCTTAAGGATTCTAGGATCTCCAGAAAAAAAAAAACCAGCTGTCAGAAACACAGAGAGCAATCAAACCAAGCGGACCAGACAAAAATAAATCCAAAGTCCCGATCCTTCTGAGCTGATGAAGATGTATTTCTATGTATGTATCATGGTGGGGTGGGAGCATGGTAGAAAACTTCCTGGGGTTAATGCTTCTTCCTTGCCTGCTTTTCCTCTCAAGCCTGGATTAATGTTTTTGTTTGGAGGCCTTGCTAAGAGGCTCAGGTTTTCATCTTAGGAGGTTTGCTAATAGTACAGGACGTTCCCCTGGATTTGTGATTTCAATGCAGGGTTTTCTTTAGAGAGTGAGGAATTTTTTTATTAGAACCAGCCAGTCTAGAGAACTGAACCGTACCTAAAAATAGAAGGGGTTGCTTTTTTTAACATGTTAAAAATAGAAATGTGTAGAAAGGGTCATGTATAGCCTGATTTTTACAAGAAGACAGAGGTGCTCTGAATGGAAATATTAGATATCAGCCATCTAGTCAAGAAACGTCACATTTATAGTTCCATGAGCTGCCTCTTGTGAAGCAGAAAGAATTACAGAGTAAGCCTGGATGGTCTGAAAATGGAATGATACCATGCTGAAATACACACACGTTTCCAGGGAAAAAATGAGACTTTAGGTCTTGTGGAGCATAAACACACAGAGCACTTCAAAGCTGGGGAGGTGCAATGGGATGGATGAAGCTAAATCCTCCCCTGTCCCCACTGAGCTTGTCTGATTCTCCTCTTGATGGAACCTACCTCGGCCCTTGCTCCAAGCACTGTGGAAAGGTGGATTCCTTCCAGTTCTGCTGGGGGAAAAAAAACCAAAATCCCTTTTTTCCCTCTGCAGAATCCCTCGGTGTCCACCCACAGGCCAAGCACTGAGCAGAAAACACAGGTCATAGTGGGGAGAAGGCTTTCAAAGGCAACCAAATCTCACAATGATTTAGAAAGTCATGTCCTCAGCTAAGTCCTGGGTTTTTTGGGTGATCTTGTGGGGAGAGAATCATATAAAGACAGGTGAATTTTGTTTGCTGTGTTTTCTCATTCTCACAGCTAAATCATGGTCATATTAATCTGCCTTATTATAGCTGAGATAGTCAAAACTGTTAAAGCAATTTGGACAAAAAAGTTACCAATAACTGGAATTCGAATTTGGCATTGAAATCTGTTAAAAGGGGAAAAAAATATCAGCCTTTAGGACTACATTTCATTTGAAATCTGCAGCATTCCTAGTTCTGTTAAAGAGTAATGGATTCTTTCAGATACAGAACAAAACCCCACCTTTGTTTTAAATGAGTATTTGCACCAATTAACTGCCCCATGAAGACTCAAGGTGGATTTCACATGGTATATGAAACACTGTCATATGCCACTCCAACTCAGCTAAATGAGTCGCCACTTGTTTCATTTTTTTCCCCCCGAACATTACAAATGGTCCACCAGGTTCTTGAGATACATTAAGCACCACCTCCCCACCTCCCACCACCACAGAAATCCCACCCTGGAGAACCACAGCTGTGTCTCGACGACCTCAGGTCAAGTGCTCACGACATTTTACAAGATGTCAGCACCTTGAGTGTCAAATTCAGCCTTCGACTGCCTCCAGTTTCGAGACACTCATATTTCCATCAAAGGGTCTGATACTCCTTGATTTAATGGCTGGGGCCGTTAAGTTTTTATTGCCGTGTAGAAGTCCTTTCAGCTGCAGTTGTGTGAAGTGGCCACAGCTCAGTTCAGTCATTTCTGAAGCCAGGAAAAGAAAGTGGCCAAGAGCAGCTTGATGTCAGTGGTCTTGTGGAGCTCAGCGTGCTGCTTGACCTCCTGGTCCACGAGGACTGAGATGCAGAAGATCTCCCTTCCAAGAGAGAGCCGAAAAGGAGCTTACAAAAGCACCGTGGGATTTAGAAAACAGGGAATGCCTTATGTCTGGTTGGAGTCTTTTTCCCTTGCAAGAGATAAAAGGAGGGATAAATGCACAAAGAAAATAGATTTGGGTTGAAGATATAGCCAGAAGTTGCAGTTATTCACGTGTTCATCAATTATTCAGAGGGAAAATTTTGACTAAGACCTCTGAGGTGCCCAGGAGCTGGGCAGAACAGCTGTGGATGGATTTGCTGGAGCAGGAGGTCCCATCACTTGGGTTCCTGCTCCCATAACTCAATGTGAGTTGTTTTAGCAGTCGTGCCAAAATGCACCTCTGAACAAGTGCTTGTTGTGTCTCTGCTATGTGGAGCTAAAGTCCTCTTGCTATTTTGAAATTAAATGTAAAAGTCGTGTTGACTTACAAATAAAAAATAGTGGATTACGCAGTTTATGAATAGATGTACCGTATTTTTATAGCCTCATATATGTTCCAGAAGAAAAGCTGAGGTTTTAAATAACTAGGGATAGATTTGGTAGTGAATCATTACATTAATGATGTTCCTTTTGAAATGCCAGCGGTGCTCTGAACAGAGAAAACAATAAACAATGCTAAATAACACTTTAATGAAGAAAAGTTGCCACAGAATGAGCAGCAGGTCGTGAGGAGACACAGAACGAAGCATTGCAAGAGAGGAGATGGGAACTCTGAGGCTGAGTCCTCTGATACAAAGTGCTCGTCTCTGAAAACTTGGAAATGGAAGGAGAAGTTTCCCTGTCCCCTAAAGAGTCCCTTTGTGTCTGCCACGTGCATAATTGATTGTGAGCAAACCATCCGTGCCGAGCTCAAAGCTGCTCCGTGCACACAGCCCATGAGAGGAGCTGCAGACCATGGGAAGACCAGAGCTGATTTAGGCATCAATTATGGATGAGAAACTTCTTCAGTATAAATAAACTTGCTGGTTCACCGCCGTGCACAGAAACCTCGGAATAAAATAATTGATTATTCAGGGGCACAATTCTTGCAGTTTGTCTCAAGGACATTTTTTCTGTTTGACTAAATGCATGCACACTTGTGACTATGAGCACTGTGAAACTCCCAAACCTCAACCAAACAGAAACCAGACCTTAATCTACTGATAGACTCCTCTTTCTTGAGTGGCTCTGGTCCAGGAAAACACTTCCTCTGGGATCCCTCTCTTCCCTGGCTTCACCCTCCTGCCATATTTACGACCCTGGATGTCCCACTTAATCCCTCCAGGGATTTTCATGGAGAGCAAAACCAGAGTTCTCCCTTGAATGCAACTATTCCACTCACTTGCTCAACTCCAGGGCATATCCACACACAGATGTGTGCAAAAACACATAGCTTTGAAGGTGACCTATTTTCCAGCTGCAAAACACTGTCGCTATCAGAGGGTTTTGCCAGCTAGGGAAGGATGTGAACCAGAGAGGTGCAGAGGGAACTGCTGTGTGTGCATTATTTAGAGGCTCAGCATGCCAGGTTCACAGGTGTTCAAACTACCCAGGAACCATTTGGCCCACAGTGACGGAAAACATGATTTTAGAGATTGAAGGCAGCCGGCAAGAAAAGGTGTTTAACCAACTTGCTACTGCAGGACAAAGCAAAACCTCAAGGTTTTCTTTAAGTTTCCTCTTATTGGTTTTGTTACGTTTTTCTCCCCAGCATCTGCAACACTGCTTGCCTGACATCCTTGGGAACTGCTGGCAGTGGAGGAATGTATTAGCGAGAAAATTCCCAAAGTATCCTTAGGAATTGTTCACCGTTGCATCATTTCAGACAGAAAAGAACTGCAGGAGAGGAAGGGACTAAAAATCAGGTTCTGAGTCTCCATTCTGTATGGACACAGCATGTGTATCACACAGCACAGAACATTTTATCTGTGCAGCTTTGTCAAGAGACACACGTGCGACACACCCCATGCGACAGCCCATGTGACACCCAGTGTGACACTGCCATGTGACACCACCATGTGACAGGTCATGTGACACCCCCATGTGACAGCCCATGTGACACACCCCCATGTGACAGCCCATGTGACCCTCCATGTGACACCCAATGTGACACTGCCATGTGACACCACCATGTGACAGCTCATGTGACACACCCCCATGGGACAGCCCCATGTGACACCCAATGTGACACTGCCATGTGACAGCTCATGTGACACGCCCATGTGACACCCCCATGGGACAGCCCCATTTGACAGCCCACAGGACACCTCCATGTGACACCCCATGTGACACTGCCATGAGACACCACCATGTGACAGCTCATGTGACACCCCCATGTGACAGCCCATGTGACAAATCCCCATGGGACAGCCCATGTGACAGGTCATGTGACACCCCCATGTGACAGCCCATGTGACACCCCCCATGGGACAGCCCCATGCAACAGCCCATGTGACACCCCACGTGTCTCCCCCATGTTTCACCCCACGTCACACCCCATGTGACTTCCCCATGTGACATCATTTGACATCACCCTGTGACACGCCGTGTGACATGCCAGTGACATGCAAGTGTCATGCCTGTGACATGCTTGTGACACGCAAGTGACACACAAGTGACATGCAAGTGACACGCATGTGACACGCATGTGACACATCTGTGACATGCATGAGACACTCATGCAATATATCTCCAGGTGATACCCCACCCCCCATGTGAC
>VZRL01004409.1:1649003-1663627 GCA_013397895.1 Origma solitaria
CCCCATGTGACACTGCCATGTGACACCGCCATGTGACCCCCCCGGTATTTCTGGATCAGGAGGAATCAGGCAGGAGGTGTTGCTCCTTTCCCATCCCCCGTTGAGCACCGTGGCTCACATCGCTGCAGTAGCACATCTGCTCACAGCCTGTTCTCCACCATTTTTTCAGGCTGGCCTGAGCGTACGGTGAGAGCAGAACAAATCTTCAGCAGAGTCTGAAGCCCACAGAGCATCAGTCCCCAGCCAGATCACACCTGGCGGCCACAGAATCTGCAAGTACTGAGCAGAATTTCCTGCCTAAATCCATGGGACCTGTCTGACCTGCCCAGGGTGTACCAGGACTCTTCAAACCCAACGTACTCTGCCTCCATCACTGCTAAAAAAAAAGAGGGATCTCTCCGGGGTTAGATGTCAGAGCCGCCATGCAAAACTGCACTCAGCTACCTCTTTCTGCCCTTACAAGTCTATTATTATCAAGCAGAAAGAGAAATATTATTGTAAATATATTTCTGATTATGCAGAGGCATCTAAAAAAATCTCTCCCTGCTCTCTGTTCCTTCAGTTCCAACTCGCTGCTAAATATACTCCAGAAGTATAGGACAAAAGTGCATAAAATTGCCTCACTGACTGAATTCAAAATCCAATTTCTAAAGGATTTTAGGACCTGACTGATGGTGAAATTTAGGTACCTGAAGTTGCAGTTAAGAAAATTCACAAATAACCAGATATTGTCAAGTCTTTTAATCCACTGATTTAAAAAGACTCCAGGCTCCTCAATCACCTTTGAGAACTGCAGATCTGTTTCTGCATTACTTAGACATTGGCAAATAAAACCATATATTTTTGCCCACAGATCCTACTTCGCAGAAACCAAGTTATTTTCTTTCCTCTAAATATATATTTATAAATACATATGCACACACTGTCGTTCTGCACTAATTGGTATTTGCACTGTAAGCATTGGCCTTTCCTTCCTTTTCCTCGATGAAGGTAAACATGATCAAAGTCTGCCAGTATTTAACGATGAAAATGTACCGTGTCTCTACAGCCTTAATGTCATTGAAATGAACTTGAAGATAGGTTTACAACAAAAATAATTTTAAAAGGTTTTCATAACAAATTCAGAGGGGGGGAAAAGTGCTGTATTTAGCTTTTCTTTCCTTAGCATTTTTATTTTGTCTGAGGGAAAAAAGGGATAAACAAAGATGTTTTAAAATGACCCGTGAGGGGCAAAATAAATGCACAGAGATTTTATCCAGCACTTCTAAGGATCTTGGAAGTGCTACAACTACACTGTAGTTCCTTTGTTACAGCTCTGTATACATTTATACAAAAGAGAGATGAAAGGGGGAGAGAGTGGTTGATATGGGTTGTGAGAAGTTGGTGGAATTAGATGGCAAGGGGTCAGGTTACAGACAATGTAAGCTAAAATGCATCAAAGGATATGAAGCAAAGGACTAGATCAAAGTCTAAGAAGCCAAGTACAAGAATAAAGGAGTGATAATTGTAGGCAGCGAGAGAAAGCACTGGAATAGAAATGTGATAATGGTGTGACCTCATGACTCAGTCTCCTTTTTTTCCCCAAGTCACCATTTTCCCTGCACAAGGCACATGGGCTGGAGAGGGCAGGAGTGTGTGTGGCAGGAGGGAGCAGCAAGGAGCAGAAGGGAGAGGAATTCTGGGGCTGATAACGTTCCTGGGCTTAAAGGGAAAATTCAATTTGTTTTTTGCAATGTGGGTTTTCCACAGGAGCACAGGTGTGTCGTCACGGGCACTGGTGTGAAACAGGGAGCCTGGAACACTGCAAAGCTGGAGGTCACATCCTGCTTTCCTGCAGCCCAGCAGAACACAGCGCACACCAGTGGGACTGGGTTTATTTTTAAATCCCAATTCGGCCCTCTTTTAGAGAAATTATTGGATACCGATGCTGCTCTGCTCTGTGGCTGAGACATCACGGCTGGGACAGCTGCCATCATCCAGAGAGCTCCTGAATTACACTCACAAGTTTGTTCTGAGGAAGACTTTGCATTAGATACCCACCTTTCAGGATCCAAATGCAGTTTATTGCCAAGGAGAAGCTTCCCTTTCACATCTAATGAGGTCCCTCAGTCCTCAGTGTTGCACAGCACTGGGTGCAAGTCCCTGGACATCCGAAGGAGTCTGGCAGACCATGGGATTTCTCAGCCTGCCTTCCTGGGCTGTTGCTGCAGGATCTCCTGAGCTGTCACCGTGCCCCATGAACCAGTGACATCACCTCAGGTGACAGCTGGGCTTTGTTCCATGATCCCTGCCACGGGTTTTAATTTGGGACAGGGCAATGCCCTCGTCATCCCTCCTGACCAGCCCATGCTTGTGTTTCCTGGTGTCTTTGGGGTTGAGGCCAAGGCTGCCCAGGGTGAAACTCTTCCTGTAGACACCTCTGCACTTTGCTCGGCGGCTGATCTTTGGGAGAGGATGACAAATGGGGACAGTTGTCACATGTGAGTCTCCTTCTTCTGTCCACATGACTGAAATGGTGCCAAAACCCTCTGCTGCTCCAGCAGCTTTGGAAAATCAATCAGTTGATGCCAGAGAATATCAGCTTCTCCATGCCTCCTCAGCAGTGCAGACACCTATTCCTGCTTTATCTGGAATGCAAAGGAGGCACCACTGTCTTGCCTCTCTCCAGCCTTTTTTTCCTTGCAGGCTGCCTTCCCTTCTCCAGTGAAGCCTCGAGACATCCATTCTCTCTTAAGTGGGTGAACAAATCAAAGGAAACCACTTACTGCTGTCTCAGACATCCATTTGTTGCTTGAGATGTGTGCACCATTTATCTCTTCAGCACCTTCCCCGCTCAGTCATTTGGTGGTGTGTTTATTTTTCAGATTTAGTGGCTCAGCTCCATCTCTGGACAATGCTATGGGGTGGAGGAATCTATCAGAGAGGGCTGGAATAGATTTTGAAGAAGCAGAAAATCTTCAGGAAATTCAGTGTGTGTTAAAGTCTTTCCTTGCTGGGCCACAGGTTCATGTTCAAGTCTTTCTTCCTCGAAAAATAAGCTATTGAGAAATAAAAGGGGTAAAAAGGCAGGCAACTGTTTTTCTGCCTCACTGCCCTGTCTCTGTGCCAGTGTAGACTCTTTATCCCATCTTTGTGTGCCATTGCTTTGCTGATGAGGGCTCAGGTAAGCACCAGCTCTTCACTGAAAAACCTGCATCAGTCATATGGATGTGCTTAACTGGAATAATTCTGGAGCTGTGCTTTAGTTTATACCTCAGTGAAAGAGTTTGCCAGACCTGCCGGACAAACATCTCTACACCAAAATCCTTGTCTGCCCTGGGCTGGACTCTTGAGATGCTGAAGGCCATTAGTGTGTTGACTGACCTGAATCAGAAATGCCCACGCTTTCCAAAGTAATTTTGCTTCTCTGTGTGCTCCATTTCTTGCATTTTCAGCTGGCATGGAATACCAACACCGAGAGACACATCTGTGAACTGTTTCTTTTGAGCTCAGATGCCCACCAATATCTCCAGTGCTTGAGGGCTCTGGCACATTATCCCCAGGATCTGGGCTGGCAGAATTGCTGGAGGGAAAACTCAGGAATTTTGAGGACAAGGGAGGGGGTGGGAGAACAGATAGGAGTGTGACAGTTTCAGAAGCGATGTGTTTGCCACAAAGCATATGAGACATTTCCAGGAGGGTGGGAATTCTCAGTGTCACATCTTCTCTGCTCCCTGAAGCTTTGCTGTCCAAGTGGGCAGCCAATCCTCCAGGACAACAGGTCCTGTTTGGAGCCTGGTTTTGCCATCTCTTGACCCCAGCACACCTGTGGAGCAGCAGCAGCAGGTTTTTAGCCAGAGCTGCAGTGGCTGGAGCTGCTGAGTAGCTGTGGCTGCATGCCAAGCTCCCTCGCGGATCTGCTGACGCCGACACGGACCAGAGGGATCTGTGAAGTGCTGCTCTCTGCCCTCACTAAACCCTCCTGCCCTGCGCTGATAAAACAGCTCCGAAAACATTGCCAGGTCTGATCATGGTTAAGCTGTGCCAGGCCTGGTACAACTCCTGTGAGTCACGGAAGATAAAGAGAGTAAACATGTAGGAACTTTTGCCTTGAAACTTGCTTAATGCCATCAACTGCTCAAAAATGACTGCAGAGGAGCTGCAGCCACAAGGTCTAAAATATCTTCTAAGGCTTGAAAGGGACACTGGCCACTGCTCTGCCCACTCTTGGGTAGGCACACTGGCACCATGATCTGCCAAAAAATCATCCCATTGTGGCTGAAGCACCTCTGGTCCCACTCTGAAGCCTTGGGGCCATGCAAGAGTCTGGAGGTTAGAAGGAAGTGTGACCTGTACAGTGATATGGAAATTGTCTTGCACATCACGAGAGAATCAGCCAGAAGGAAGAACAGAGTAAAACCCATTTGCATTATTTTTGATATAGGTCAGTTCATTCTGTGAATTTTGACCCTTGCAGAAACACAGAAACTTCATTCCCGATGATCATAAGCTATTATTTTGATACTCTGTATGTGACCCAAAGGGCGTAGGGGGATTAAGGAATAGTGGTTCAAAGATATTTAAAGAACTCTGAAGGTATGCACGAAGACTGTCTGAAAGGTTCCATTTTATTGGGCAACTATTTGTTTTTGGGCACCTGTAGAGGTCCTGCACCCAAAATTGATGTCATACAGCGTCTTGTGGTTGTCTGCTCCGGAAATGTGGGTAAAAGAAACTTCCTTAAAACCAGTTCCTGTTTTTCTTGCCCATTTCCATTCTTCTTAGAGTTCTGCAAAGCATGCGACTTTGATTGACCCACATCACGATGAAACAGCAAATTCAGACATGCATTTCCCAGAGCGCTGTTAATTTCACTCACTTGGCTTGGGTTTGACAATATCAATTCCATTCCAAAATGGCAATAGTTATTGAATGGAATAGAATGGAACAGAATAGAATGGAAATCCCCCTGACCCTAGGGGACAACAGGGGAGCACAGGGTGAGCCAGCAGCCACTGTGCAGCCACCACCCTACCCGTGGCCAAGGAAGAGGACACACAAAAACACTGACACTCCTCCTGACTCAAAGAGAGAAGGCAGCAAAGCTCACAGCTCTAAGAGTGGGGTCAAGAGGACAAGGAAGCCTTTTGGTCTCTGGCACACGAGCCATGGACTTTCCAAAGAAGCAGAAGGGGAAGGTTCCTGTGACCCGAACCAGTCTGGCCAGTTTCCCCAATCAGGAAGTCCCCATGTGGTGTTTCATGCCACAGTTTTGACATAAATCTGGAAATTCTGTACTCCTTTTTGCCCAGCTGACACATTTGAGAAACCTCAAAGGGAGGAGGGTAGTCAGTGGTGGGTGGTGGGTGTGCACAGGAGTGTGAAGCATTTGTAAGATCGTCCAAAGACACCAAAAACAAAAAGTACTTTATTCATAAATCACATCACATGTTGTGTCTTCAGAGGGTGATCACAAGGAGTTCTGGTTTGCTCACCATTGGCTCACTGATCAAGAGTGTCTAAACTCATGAGAGAGTACAGCCAAAGTCTTCAATAAAATCTCTGCTGTGAGGAAATTGCCAGGTAGTGATGATCAATCCAGAAAGACAAATCAGACAGTGATGGGGAAAGTTTCCTCAACTGAATAAAGCTCGAAGGTCAAACAGCTCCTTAAATTCCTGCTTGTCAAAGTTGATTTCTTTTCTGTATATTTTCAGTTATTTAAGGAATTTTATGGTTTGATAATTGCTTCAGTGATTTTTGTTAATATGAATTTTTTGACCCTAGTTTGAACCATGTTTACCTGGTTTTGGCATCACTGTATCCCTCTCAGCACCAAGACTCTTAAGGTCAGGCCTGCATACAGTTTCCTCCCAGGCATCTTTTCAGTCCCACACAGCTTTTGGGCAGCCCAGCAGTAAATGATTTATCATGCAAGATACCCTCAAAATATTCTAAGCTCTCTTCAAACAAGGAATTTTCTTCAATTGACAAAAATCCACAGAAATGGTCATCTCTCCTGCGATTCCATTGAGTTAAAGATAATTCAGAGTGATGGGGAAAATTGATAAAAACAGGAAAGACTCAGATGCTTTAATCCCATTGACCTCTGTTAAAGGACATTACTACTCCATTTAAAACTGCTAGGTTTTTTGTTGGTTATTTTTTTGTTTGGTTGGTTTTTTTGGAGGTTTTTTGTGGAGTTCTTTTTTTTTGGGGTTTTTTTGGTTTTGTTTGTTTTTTGTCTTTTGGTTTGGTTTTGGTTTTTTGGGGGGTTTTTTGTTGTTATTTTTGGGGGTTTTGGGGGGCTCTTGGGGTTTGGGGTTTTTTTGGTTTTTGGTTGGTTTTTTTTTGTTTGTTTGTTTGTTTGTTTGTTTGTTTTTGTTTTTTTTTTTTGGAGCCTGATACAACAGGTTTAGTCCAGAAGAAAAATCTGCAGCCCACAGCTAGTTCAGATTTCCCACCTCAAGAGGAAAGGCAAGCCAGGGAGGGCACCTGCTGTGGGGACAGTCCTTGTGCAAAGGAGCTGGCAGGTGACGAGAGACGAGGCAAAAATATTTCCTGGGAAGCCTTTGGAGGGAGGATGTGAGCAAAGTGCTGACATCCACCAGCAATGCCTTGGGGTCTGTGACCCAGGGTTTTATATCCTTCCTTTTTACACATTCCTCCTCTCTGCTGCATCTGCCGTGGGGACACATCCCCTGTGCTTGGAGCCGCCCTCTCCTCCCCACCAGCTGTGCTTCCATCACGCACCCTGTTCAGCTTTCCGGTTGCTCTCATTTTAGGGTCTCCTCCCTCCCCTCTCACTCCCCTTTGCCCCTGAGCATCCCCTTCAGCTCAGAATCCCCTGCCAACTGGGAATCAGCAACCACAGCCTTTGCTGAGTGATTCAAGGTGTTCCTAACCTCCTCCTGCCTCCCTTTCCCTTTCAGTCCTGGGGACATCCATTCCCTGCAGGCTGCTTTGCTGTCACACCCTCCTGTCCCCCTCCAGCTGCTATAATGGCTCACCCTAGTGGCACTGAATTCCAGGCCTGAGCTCAGCCCAAGGTCACAGCTCCTGCCATTTTGCTAAATGGTAGAAAGCACAAATTCCATCGTGGCTTGTGACTATGAGTTAAGCTCAATACAGCTGGCAGCTTCTCCCAGGCAGATCTGCAGCAGGACTGACCCCAGTGACTGAATGAATCACTTGTCCCCCAGGGGCAGGAATGCTTCTTCCAGGACAGGATTGAAGCTGCTTTCTTACAAAGGCACTATCAGTCCCAAGCAGGGAGTTGGAAGCTGCCTGAGCCACACACCTGCCTTGTAGATAGTTCCTAGGCCTGCCAGGCATTTACCATTCAAAAAATACACATTCTTCATCAACTTGAGCTGAACTTTGGTGAAGGGTGTAGGGGGGAGAAAGGAAAGGAGGAGGGGAGGAACTCGGGGGGTTCAACTGGAAGTTTTTGTTCAATCCTTGACAGAAATAAATAACCAAATCTGTCTGTTTTGGCTCTAGTGCATTTGTCAGATGTGCCAAGGCTAGAATTGTTATCCCATAGTATTGTTATCCCCCCCAGTTTTCCAATTATTGGATTAAAAAATAATAATTGGTTTCTTGTTAACGAGAGTATGATAGCAGCTTCAAGTGGAAGCAGTACCCTAAAGGGGGAAAAACGTGACATGAACCAGCGTGGTCCCAAAAGCAGACAGTCACTGTCCTGTCCCAAATTGTCCTGTGGGTGCCATGGAGGAGAACCTGTGCTTGCAATGGGACACAGACCACCATCATCCCAGAGGATTTGCCCACTGCATCCCGTCAGGAGTGAGCTGGACCTTCAGAACGAACCAAACCAAACGTGGGTGAGACACAGTATATTCAATTTATTGAGCTGTTAATGGTCAAGGTGACTCTCCAGAGTGACACACTGCCAGCCTGGCACTGGACACAGCAGAGCAGACACATGGTGGGGCCCTCGGTCTGTGCTGATCTCCACAATCTCCCTGGGGTTGGGCTGGGCAGGAGCATGGGGAGATGAGAGCTGGCGACAGCTCAGTGCATCCCAGCACTGCAGTGTGGTTTTCTGCAGACATTTAAAGGAACTCTTCATGTATTTCTAGCTAGAAATGGGCTCCGTTTATATATTTATGGCTAAATTATGCTGGATAAAGACATAAAGAAGAGTCATCTATTTCTGTGGCTGCGGCTAAGAGATGCTGCATCCAAGACTAAAATATTTTTGCATGCCTGATCCATACCTCCCGTGTGCTAAGAAGCCTTTAAGCTCTTTTTAGCTGATGAGACATGAGCAGGTGGTCCAATTGTGAACAAAATGTCAGAATCCCTTCCCAGGTACAAAACCCCACTTAGAGAGACAGTCAAGCTATGCTGATAAACGTCAACTAGCCCCAGGCAGCACCAACCCCCAAATCTCTGCTTTCAGTGCTAACATTAACTCTAATTATGTTCATCCTAAATCTGCTTCCAGTCTGTTTTCATTACCTTCATTCACGTTACTTTGCTATCACTTGTCCCTGCTTGCTGGCCTGATCCGTGATCAGATCTATTAGCAGATCTGCCGCAGTGTTTTTGTGTTCCTCCCCCGCCTGCGAGGGGCACTCCTTGCTTTCCTCGACCTGCAGTGAGCTGTGGGTGCAAATTTCTCACAGCGGACAAATCCATGGCAGCTTTCTGGGGTGTCACCATGAGCCACTCCTCTCCCACTGAGGTTAGAATCAGAATCAACACAAACCCTGCTGTGCCACAGGGGAAGCTGTTCTTTGCACCCCACGAACGTGGGGTTACACAAGGCATGGAAATGAAGTATTCTGTTGGACTTTCTGCATAAAAACAAGCTTGATTTTCCTGGGGTGTTCCCTCTCCCACAAACTGATCTGGCACCCGGAGAAAGCACTGATGTGAACGTGCTGTGGAGAACAACTTTCTGTGCTGTGGTCTCATCCAAAGGGATGGGAGAGCCTGGAGAACATTCCAGGAGGACCTTCCAGCACCTTCCAGAGCCTAAAGGGACTGCAAAAGAACTGGACAGGGACTTTGGACAAGGGTCTGGTGTCAGGATGTGGATGAATGGCTTAAAACTGCCAGAGGGCAGGCTTAGATTGGATATTAGGAAGAAATTCTTCCCTGTGAGGGTGGGGAGGCCCTGGCACAGATTCCCAGAGAAGCTGTGGCTGCTCCATCCCTGAAAGCATCCAGGGCCAGGTTGGATGGGGTTTGGAGCAGCCTGGGAGAGTGGAAGGTGTCCCTGCCCATGGCAGGGGTTTTAGAAGGAGATGATCTTGGAGGTGATCTCCAAGGCCATTTCCAGCACAAACCATTCTGTGATTCTGCGATAAGAAAGGCCTTTCCAATTTCCCTCTTTCAGCTGTATTCTGGAAGCGAGTGCTGTCTTCAGGTTACCCCAGGGAATATTGCGTCCCAAGAGCCCGGATTTTCACATGTGCTGAGCATCCAAGCCTCCAGCTGTTCACAGAGGGACGTGTAGGTGCTCTGTGTTTCTGAAAACAGCATTTACAATTTATATCAACATTTCATATCTGCATGAATAAAATCCCTGGAGATTATCTCAGTGTTTCCGGAAGGGGTCCAGGCACTTAGAGCTTCCCCTGTGCCCACTGAGTGTGGCAGGCTCAGCTCTGAAAGCAGAAAAAGTCCAATGACATCCTTAGGATATGTGCACTGCTCCCAGTGTAGCTGCCAAAAGGACATATCTAGATCTATCTAGATATCTAGAAAAACGTTCTTTCTTCTTCAGGGAGTTGTTAGGATTCTGCAAATTATTGTAATGAACTGTGAGACTGTGAATGGGAGGTGTTACTGAACAGTAGATCTTTGTGTCTGGGTGGATTTTATAGGCATTTCTATAGTGCTCACAAAAAAGATAAGGAAAATTATATTTTGAGCACATTCTCAAATGTGTGTGTCATTTCTGTGTGCTTTCACCCAGCTGGCAAAAGACAGATTTTTAAAGGATACTCAGCAAGGTGTTACTATCACAACGTAACATACAAGTTTGTTCACTGAGTTCTTAAGTAGAATATTTACTGATCCTCAATAATTCTCGAGTATTTTCATATTTAATAAGTTAATTTCTACTATTTACCATTCATTCTCATCCTTTTAATACTTTTGGTCAATAAACCCAAGGATTAGCCACCCTTCACAAGGGTTCCTTTTCTTCCATTATCAAATTTGATACTGTCATTTAAGTATGATATTACTCTACCCATTCAGAAAAAAGGCTACTACCCACAGTGATGGGTAATGAGACAGGCTTTCACCACATTCTTTTCTTTATAACATCAGTAGGATTACCAGCATCACTGGAAAAAGAATATTTCAACTGACAAAGCAGAAAAGTGGAAAGTTCTTGAAAAACTAAAGAAGACTCAGTAAGTCCCTTCCTCTGCACAAGAAGAGGTATTAATTAAATCAAGGCCCTCCTTGATCTGTGCAGCTGAAAGAAAAGGGAAAAGCATTGCACCTTGGGCTCCTTCAGAGCAGCAATTCCCAACATTTCTAGTGAGGAATGGAATAATTGCAAAACACCCTTTTAGAATATGACTTAGTGAGATGCTCCTCATGAAAGTGTTTCCTGGGACAAACTGCCTCCTTTACAGCCAAGGACATGTGGGGAGCACTAATTTGGAGAGGAGCATAAAGTAAGCAGTGGTTTTAATGACCTACTGCTATGCCAAGGTTTCTTCTTGTGCATCTGAACCCTCTACAGAGATTAATAACTTTTGGATGTTTGAGCAGCAGGTCAAATAACTGATGGATTTTATCTATTTTTCTGTGTGTTTTATTTGTTTGTTTGTTTTGTTGCTGTTGTTGGGGGGGGTTGTTTGTTTGTTTGTTTGTTTGTTTGTTTGGGTTTGGGGTTTTGGGGAGTTTTTTTGTTTGGTTTTGGTTGTGGTTTTGGTTTTTTTGGTGGCATGTATTGCCTATCCATCGAAATTATGGGGCTTGGGGTATTTTTAAAACTATTCTATAGGAATAGGAACGTGTCCTCCATTAATGCCAAATCAAGTCAATGTTTGTTGGGATAAGAGAAGCACCCTTTTAGGAGAAAGAAGTATTTTAAATTCCTGCCTTCTCCAGTCACTTTCTGAGCTTCACACAAGCATTCTGCTCCTGCTGGTTTACTGTTTCACACTTGGGCAAGAAGTGAGTGCAAGGAATGAGTCTCAGGCCCGGCCCTGAATGGCTGCACATTGCCACTGACGTGTGGATTCTCCCGTTCTGTAAAGCTCAGCGCTCCTCCGGGCTGGACCCTCGGAAAAGCAGCAAAGAGGAGTGTCATTCGGGCTTACTTTTGTGAGAGGATTAATGCCTTAATCAAATTACTTGCTTGGAAGGAAAATTAGCAGATGCTGCAGCGTTTCAAGCATTCCTCCGAAACACCGGTAAAAAATTCTCCTTCTGCTCCCTGGGATCAGATCTGTGTGTGACGGTCCCTATTCAGCCCGTGTTTGCAGTTTGCATATTTCTGTGTAAATGTGTGTCTTACAATTAGCTTGAGGATGTGCTTACAGTTGCTTTTACAAGTCCTCATTCTTGACAGTTTTACGGATGTTTGCACTAAGTAGCTTTTAGCGGCATACTGGTGAAACTAGGCACCTTGTTTTCCTTTCTTAAAGGCCCTTGGTTCTAATACCTACAAAGACTAATCCATTTGCCTCAGCTAATCCAGCCTAAAAGTACTCCAGTGCACTTGAAAGGATGTCCTGTGAGCAAAACATCTCACCTTGAGAATGGGGAAAAACTTGTTTTGGAGGTTGCTTCCCTCTGAAGCAGCAACTCCAATTGGCTAATCTATTTAGCAAAATTAATGAGAGGGCCATGGATTGAGTTTCATGGCAGACTAAAGCCCAGCTTTCTCAAAGAAAGGAATTCATTGTTGAACCTTTGATGGTCTAAAGGAGGAGAGATGCATTCATATGTTTTGGGTAACTCCCTCATCATTACTAAGATAAAATAAAAAGGCTTTAAGGTTTCTTTCACCAATCACCCCACAAGTTGGCAATTATATAGGATTACTAGTATCCCGAAGACCTGGGCTACCAACAGCTATTTTATTCACTTGTGTAATGCATTTTATGGTAATAACAAAAGAGCCCTTCAGGCTATTTTGTGGTCCATACAGATTTTGAAGGAGGGAGATCTCTTATTTTTGTTTGTGTTTTGAGTGGGGGAGATGGGCAAAAAGGGGTTTTTTTTCTGCCAAGAGATTAGTGTGAAAGAATGAAATGAAATGTTTCGGTCTTGTTCAGTTCTAGTCTAATCAAGCCTACTCTCAAATTAATGAGCTCTTACCGGGGGGAACATCCCTCGATGCTGGAAGGCAGCAGTAAAGCTATGCACTTCTATTTCGAAAAAATGTAAAGCAATATCCTTTTTGGCTTCAGATAAAACAGTGAAAGAAGCATTTTTCATCCTTTAAGGTTTGATTTAATGCTACACTGACTCGCAGGGTTTGTGTTTATTGGAGGCATTTTTCTAGAGAGCTGAACAAATTGCCAATAATTTGAGGGTTAGTATTCTGGTCTCTTTTGGCTCATGGTGAATGGAAAGTGTGGGACAAGGAAGGCTACCAAGGGAAAATAAATGGCATTTATTTTGCAAAAAGGTGTTCCTAAACCCTGTTCAGGTCATACCAACCCATCTTTAGTCCCATCTTTTAAAAGTCCTTCCTTGTCCTTTCCTGAATTTGTTCTGCACTGCCCTGGGTAGCCACAGAGGAGTCCCTCAGCTTTGCAAGGATGTTTATTCCACAAAGGGAGGAAACTTTCTTTAAAATGTATCATGCCTCAATGGCTCACCAGACCACAGCTGATGGGCTCTTCTGGGGCTGGAATAAAGCACAGGCCTGTAGTGCCCGAGGGCTGTAGATCCTGGAGTTGTGGAGCAGCAGCACATGGGAGTCCTCTGTGTGCCAATAGATTCAGGTCACCTTGAGGTACTCCGCAGCGCTTGGAGCAAAATCCCTGCATTTTCTGCAAAAAGCACCCCCACAGTTTTATACTACCAAAATCCAAGGCTGGCAGGTCTCAGGCTTGCACAGTAGGAAATTCCCATTGGAGTCTCATGTGCAATTGTTTTCCCTTTTGTGTGACCTTGTAGAACTTTAATGAATTATCCCAACAGGCGCTATTTTTCTCAATTTATTTATCACAGAGTGGCTGGGGCTCACTGAATCCATGTGTGGCTTGTATTCTCTTGTAATCTTGTAATTTCAACCATGTTTTCAAGTCTTATCTACTGTTCTCTCTATCCAAGGATTGTGCTGAACCAAGGTGTGTTCTTACACTCCGTGAGTTTCCTATTATATTGCTGCCGTAGTTTGACAATATTCCACAACCACCACTTAATTTTTACAACAACCCTGGGAGATAAGGCCTAGAAGGATTAAGCCCAAACTTGTCATATTTTCTAATGTGAATCGTGTAGGGGCTGATTAACTATCCTGTACTTTGATAGCAAAAAAATAGAAAAGTAGAAATACAAACCTCATAGTTCCAGGTCTAAGTGAGACCATAGTGGAGGGGTTTTTGTGTTGGTTTTCTTCTGGGGTTTTTCTTGACAGGCTATTTAAATTTTTTTGGTTTTAATTTTTAAAATTTTTTAAATACTTAATTTTTTCATTTTATTTTTAATTTTTTTTAAAAATTACTTCTAATTTCATTCTTTAGGTTTTTTAAATTATGATTTTAAATTTTTAAAAAACATTTTAAATTCATTATTTCCTTTTTTCTTTTTAATTTTTTTATTTTTAGTTTTTATCATTTAATTATTTTATTTTCCTTATTTCTTTAAAAAAATTTTAAAATTAAAAATAATTTTTAAAAATTCAAAAATAATTGTTTAAAATTCTTATNACGGGCTGGGCAGGGATGCCACACAGCAGGACGGGTGGGGCAGGGATGGTGTGCAGCAAATAAAAAAATTAGAAAAAAAAATTTGAAAATTTAAAAATTTGAAATGGCAAAATGGGTCTGGAATCCCGTGCCCATTTCTCAAAGGAAAGCTCCACCAGCAATAGAGAGAAGGCAGAGCAGAGCTGATCTGTGCCACAGCCACAGGGACACAGCAGTGCCCTCAAAGGTTGAGGAGGNACAATTTTAAAAGGCAAAATGGGGCTGCAATCCTGTGCCCCTTTCTTTCCCAAAGGAAAGCTCCCCCAGCAATGGAGAGAAGGCAGAGCAGAGCTGAGCTGTGCCACAGCCACAGGGACACAGCAGTGCCCTCAAGGGTTAGGGGACAAAGGGAGGGAGGAAGTGACATAAGGAAGGTGCGGAGCTCCTCCCTCAGCACAGCCACACAGCCTCTGCTCCTGCAGAGAGCAATGGGCCGGACAGACCTAGCGTCGGGTACCTAGCGACGGAGTGGGGAAAGGTTCTGAACCTTCGACTGACACACATGTGACACACATGTGACACGCCATGTGACCTGCAATGTGACACCTCCCTTGTAACCCCCTCCATTGTGACCCCCCCATGGGACATCGCCATGTGACATGCAAGTGACACCACCATGTTACAGCCCATGTGACACTCCCATGTGACATCCCTGTGTGTCACCCATGCGACTCATCTGCAACATCTTGGCTTGAAAGACAGGTGTCTGCTAAGGAAGGTGGG
>VZRL01004409.1:1664125-1698335 GCA_013397895.1 Origma solitaria
GTGAGCAGGACAGGGCTGGGCAGGGATGGCAGGAGCAGGACGGGCTGGGCAGGGATGGTGTGAGCAGGATGCACTGGGCAAGGAGCTCAGAGCAGGGAGATGGAGCGGCAGGATTTTATTTTTGACACGCTGTTCAGTAAAGGTGGGATTTACCATGAGTGACATAATATGGAAAGGTTTCTCCTCTAAATAATTTTTCTAGCATCACATTAGAGGTCCCTGCTACACTCCCGGACAAAGTCAATGATTCTGTTCAGTCAGGGATTATGGTCCTTCAACCTCACCCTCCTCTGTGTTCATCGCCAAGGTCCCTGCCTCATTTTCTGTCTATATTCCTTCTCCCAGGATGTGTGAAGCAATGGTCTGGCTAACTACAGCCTCCTTTAGCGCAAACCGTGATTCATTTCCTCAATATCATTCTCAAATAGTGCTAGAGGCCAAAATGCCAGACACTACAATTCAGTTCTTCTAACGTCTGCTGACAAAATACCCTTGGTTTTGTTTTGTTTTGTTTTAAGAAGAAAAATTTTAAAAACAGTGGTTCCCACTGGTGGAAACCTACTGAGTTCCACCTACCCAACCTGTAAAACTGGACTTTAGAGAAACAAGGCATACCTGTACTTTTTGGGCTAAGAGAGGAGCTGATATCAGAATACAGCATTTTCTCCTCTGGGCAAGTATTGCTGGGGGATGAGCTGTTGGCAGTCTGCAAGGTGGCAGACACCAGTGGAGAAAATTCAGAACGGGTTATGATGGCATCTCAAAAACTATTAACCCACCCAATCTCTTTCCTCTGCTGCTGATGCTGTACCCCAGCCTGCCTTTTTCTTCTCCTGGTTACTCACCAGCACTTTCATTTTGCCTTCAGTGCTGTAGGGTCTGTTGAGTGAGAGGAAGACCCCTTGTTCCTTGCCCTGTGTTGAATGATCTTGGTCATCCTCAAAGAGCCCTTCCAAATGCAGGGTCTGATTGTCGAAGCCACTGTCTCCAAAAGAGTTTAACAGCTTGAGAATGTACAGCCAGCAATGCTCAGGGATTTCAAAAGTTCTTTTGAAAAGCCTTAACCTGCTCCCCAGGTGACATACCCAGCTCATTTTCAAGCTCCTACTCCAAAGGAAAACAGCACTGTGAGCGTGTGGATGAAATAGCTGCAAAAACTGTTTTAAAGTTATTCATTTTATTTTTTCATCATGTTTCAGGCCTTCAAAATAAAGGAGCTATTTTTGCTAGAATATTCCTCAAAATATTCAGGCAAAGGAATACACCCAGCATGGAAAATTCCAGTAGAGACCATTACAAGGCCTGGTTAGCAATGCCTTGTAATTTTGCCAAACACTAAGAGGAAGACACAGGCCACTGCAGTGATAGCTGCTGGTGTCAGCTCCACGTGGAATGACACCAGGAGCTGATACTGTGGAGTGGTGCCACACTCATGTAACTTCTGCTAGTGCTCAGAAAACAGAAATTTTCCCAGTAAATGGCAGTGCAACAGGCCACAGTTGTATTTTAAATAAGTGGTTTTGCTCTTGTAATGAGCTGTGAAGATGGGGCTGAACAAGGAAATCTGTGTGACAAAGTCACAGGGGCTTATTTCCCAGAAAGGATTGCTATGCTCCAGCAATCCTTGCTTCCTGCAGACCAAGGTCAACAAACAGAGCCTGAACGCAGAAAGGGAGAGGTTTTCATCGTGGGCTACAACGCAGGGACTGATCACAGGCAAGGCACGGTGGTGAGAAGCAGAATTTAAGTCTGTAAAACATAAATAGGAGTGCAGCAAGACAGATCCCGTGTCAGAAATGGTTGGAGGAATCAGTGCAGCCTGTCTGTGGCCAGCATGGAGGTGCAGACAGCTGTGGGATGTGGCAAATCAAAATGTCTTTCAGGTAAAAGCCTCGCCAAAATGCAGCAAGTGGTCTTTTCAAATAAAACCTCCCCTTGTTTATCTACCTCAGCCACATAAGCTTTTAATTAGAGCATATGCATGGCTTCAGAGGAAGCCCCCTGAAAGTGGAAATCTCCAAGAAAGCTCTTCCAAAGTGAAAGCCATATCAAGTTGCCCTCGTTCACAGCATGCTCTTCTCTAGAGAAAGAAGCAAAATTAAGAGTTCAAAGCAGATGACAAATACCAACACACCTGAAATGGCTTAAGGGCTTATTATTATTATTACTATGTCATACAGCAGTCAAATGCATTTAAGCTGAGAGAATCCAAAGTCCAAGAAAGAAAAACCAGCTGGAAGTAGTGTCACATCTCTCTCCTTATCTACCTTCTCTTCACATTTAGTGCTTGCTTTCACGACAGATGTGAATCATTCATACACAGCAGTGCCACTCAGACTCACAAATATCTCTGGCTCAGCTCGCCCTGTGGCCTTTTTACGAGGCTGTCTATCGCTCCGCATAGTTGGCAGTGACATGTGGACTGCCACCACAGATCTGGTTCTGATCATATCTTCCAGTGATTCTGCAAATGAGAACTCCTAATATGGGGCTATCAGCAGACAAATTGCTTAAGCCTAACAATGCCACAAGAAGAAGTGTAAACAACGGGAATCTGCTCCATTTAAGCAATGCACAATGCTTGCATTGTCTGCCCAAAAACAACAACTGGAAGGATCGGTTCTCGATTTTTAAGCCGGTCTGCTGCCAAAGCAGAATGGGAAAGCACACAAAAAAGGGAATGTTTTAATGCATCCACTGACACCACTTCAAACTGGAGCAGGATCACAGAAAACTCTGGTACTTGGAAAAATCAAATGCTTTGCCCTTGAAATTCTGCCTGTGAAGTACTTTTGGGAAGACTGGGAACAAACAGTAAACAGAAAAACAAGTCACCCTTCAGAGTCTGGGTTTTTTGGCACAACCTAAAGAAGGTGCAGTGTCCTCCTGTGAAGGTTGCCCTTCCTGCAGCTGCCACAGCCCAGAGGGGCAGGGAGGGCAGCAGTGCAGACTGGTAGTCCCAGCTTCAGTGTCTTTGCTCTTGGCTCTCTCCCACAGCACTGACGCCTCCCTGGCCATAGTATTTTTCCCAGATTAAATGCGTAGACTTCTCCATTTTTTTTTTCTTCTGTCTCTGTTCATCTCAACACACAGGCACAGAAAACTGGCTCACTCTCAGGTGACAAGCTGTGAAGTTCTATCCTCTCTCAAGTTATTTGGGTAAGCTCTGGAGGCAGAAGAAGGGGACATGCACGGAAGGAACCTGTTGGAAGCTGCTGATATCCATCTCCAAGGACTGAGAAAGGCTGACTGACATTAACTCACTCAGATGGCACTACCAGAAGCTTCATTTGATGCAAGCTGGCCATGATACCTGAACTTGTCTTTCGCTACAGAGCCCTAATTTTTGTGCTGCCTTTCCCTGGCAGTGTTCTTTTCTCTACAAGAAATGAGGGCAAAACTGAAGGTTTGGAGAGAACTATTCCACACTTGCCTACAGAGTCTGAGGTACTTTCAAACAAACTCCTTTTTTTTTTCCTAATTCTTTACATTTGAGGAAGACTGATATCATTCAGTAAGAACAGCACTCTAAAACAAAGAGACATCCACTGTCACAGGACATGGAGCTTGAAGAACCTGTCAGGAGGCAGAAGAAAAGCACCTCAAGGCTTTTTGGGCCTTTCTTATTTGGGTTTGGTTTTTCACCTGATTTGGGATTTTTCTTTATGGCAGGATGACAGTCTGGTCACATCAATTAGACACAGACCCACATCTCCAGTTTATAAACCCCTCCTGTCACCACGCAGTTTGTGCAATCCCAGCTGTGGAACCAAGCACTGTACCTTTCTCCCAAAAATTGTTTGCTATTTGTGGATTAACGTGATTCACTTTTGTTTCCTCCAAGAGATCACTCCCCCAGAGAGGACAGAAAGCTGTTGCCTCCTGCACTGGCTGATGTTTATTCCTTCTTCCCGGTGGAGGAACCATTGGGGATCCACATCTGTGTGGTCACAGCAGTTTTCTGTAGATGGAAGAAAGCCACTGGCTTGGAGCAAGATCTCAGAGGAGCCAGCAGTTATTCATTGCCCCTATCCACCCCAAACCAGCATAAGAATCTCCTCAGGAAACTGGAATTGGTTGTTTCACGAAGATGATGATCAACCAGGTGACACCTGGTCTGCTGTCCTCCAGATTTTCTCCAGCAGTGGCTCTCCATGAGTACATTGCTTTAGACAGGATTTACTTGGGGATATTTTGCTCATGACCCACCATTCCTTGGTGGAATCTTGTTACACAGCACAGAGCAAATTCCTGCAATGTGCACAAAAACATTCTTAACTGTGGTTGAGAACCACAGGTTGTGACTGCAGGAGGAAGTGTCACACCTGCACTGGGTATTTTTGCTTTTGTAAAATTTAGAAAGTCTTGTGGATTTATCTACCACCAGGGCAATTTCTTGCTGATTAACTGCACACACGAGTTGCATACAGTAAACCTCAAGAGAAAACATGTTGAGGTCAAGAGAAGGAAACGGACTGGTGCATTCTCTGAAATTTCAGCCACCAGACCTTGAATCAGGAAGAGAAAAGCTTTTCATAAAATGCAAACTGAGCTGTTTGAAATTAAAAAAGTAGGTGAAGTTAGAAGTCAAAAGACTGCAGGACTCAGGGGTAAAAAATTAGGTTGCTTGATGAATCAATACATTGTTTCCTTTTTGGGGTTCTTTTTCACGCTGATAATTTTGCTCCTGAACAAACTGAGACAGGGAATTTCATTGCATAGACCTTCAGAGATTCCAGAAATTATATTGCTCTCTTTCAGAACAAAATTTATTTCAACTGGAAAATTTTTTATTTGGTAGAAATTTAAAGTTGCATTTCCTTCACGGATGTTTTATACTTTAACACATAATATAGTATCAATTTTTAGGAACAAATGACAGAAGTTCAAAAGAAAATAATATATCTGACCTTTTTTCAAGTATGGAGCTAATTTAGGATGTTTCAACATTATTGGAACTTTTTCATCACTTTTTTTGAAATGAAATTTCCCCAAAAGCAACATGAGCTCACAAACTTCTCTTTTTATTATTATTTTAGCACTACCGCATTTTACTGATGGGGGAAAAAAACCCTTTCCATCAAAGTTTTTTTCCAATAAACACTACTCCTGAGTCAAGTAGGAGCGTGTCTGAAAAGCCTTCAGATGGAAGATTTATTATGTATCATTGGGGAAAAAAAAGCTTTTCAGGGCCAAATTCTGATACAAGCTGGTTTGTGCAAATATACACTGAGCTCCAGCCAGTGAAAATGAGGCCATTTCAATGCACTTTGTGCTCCTAAAAGAGAAGGGTACCCAGTGAAAAGAGTCAGAAACTTTAGTGTATGAACATGGACACTCTGCTGCTGCTCTTGGCACTCCCAAACAGCTTTCGAGATCATTTTAAAAATATATCTCTTCAGTGTGAAGGCCCATAGCCATATGATTTTCAGGTATTTTTATTGGCTTCCATTTCTTTTATTTTTTATAAACAACTTCTTTTTTTTTATCTTATAATAAATTACTTTCTATTCTATGACCAGATAGATCAACTAAATTTTGATACTAATTAACAAGACCCTGTTTGCCAAAAAGATCAACATATGCAGCTTGCCTGTCACTCGGAGCTTCCCTACAGATGTGTTTTTAAAAAATACTTACTTTATAGAAGCACAACAATTTGTGGGTTGCAGAAGTGCCCAAACCAGCAAAAGGATTACGGAAATTGTGGTAAAACCAGTGAGTTTCTTGAGTATGATCAATTATCCTCGCTACAACAACTTGTATTTTTAGGAAGATGGTAAATAGAAAGATTCCTGTGTTGCCAAGCTTCAGAAAGCCACTCAGCCCAAAGGTTGTCTGAGAAGGTCAGTCTGATGATATGGCTTTGCAGACAAAAACATTGTGATGTGTATCAAAATATTGCAAAGGGGTGACTGCTCTGCCAAAATGAAAGCCAGCCCTGAGAGATGGGAAGCACAACAAGCAGGGGTGATTCAGTCCATTCCTATAAACAAGATGCAATGGAAAGAGGTTGCATAATTAACCCGCTGCCCTAAGAAACAGTGTTTAATACACCATCTATTTAAAATTAAGCTGCTGTCAAAAGCAGCGTTTTTATTCCTCATTTTAATTCTGTTCAAAGCAAATAAAGCCGTGTCTGCGGTGTTGCCCCAGGCAATGACATTAGCTGTTCCAAATGTGGGGGTTTGCAGCCTGATTTACGGTGTTATGGAATGGCCAACATTATATTGCTGTTTGAGTGACCTGGCGAGAAACACGCGGCGCTCATCTGGAGCGGGGAGCGACGACGGCTCCGCGCTCTCCTTGGGCCACCTGGATCCTGTTAAGTGCAGGCATAAATCAAAAAAACCTTCACATGACAGAGGCTTGTCCGGGCTGGGACTGGGTCAGACCCACTCCTTCCAGCAAAGTAAAACTGAGCTGTAAAAAGCTGTGTTGTTATTTGCTGTGTGGTAGCACCCGGCGTCATTTCGCTGTAAAAAGGGAAGAAGTCACAGTCCAGAGGAGTCAAAATTGTCTTCTTTCCTGTGCTTTAGAGTTATCTGCACCTGCACCCAGATCTCATGGACAAGTTTGGTCTGGAGCAAAGGCTTGGGCAGCACTTCAGATGAAATGTTGGCACTGCCACGGAGGACAAAAAATTCCCCCATTTTCACTCTACACGCTGGTGGCAAAGGCAAGGACAGGACTTTGGGCTCCAGAGTCATCAGTTATTAGGCTGTACCCTGGACTCTGGTGCCAGTAGGGAGAGCAGTGTCACCAGTTAGACAGTTCTGAGCTTTTCAGGTGTGGTTGAGACTGAGAGGAAGAATTCTGCAGGTGATAAACTTTTAAAATAGCACTTCTCTAAATGGAGGAAAGCTCCTAGTTCAAGATCCACGACGATAACACCATTTTTAATCTTCCCAAACCTATCCAATTCAGACTGCAACAAACATTCATATGACATATATATTTCATCTAGAGTAGTAAATATTTATCCTTCTAGAGGTCCAGAATCAACAGCACCGGATAATTGAAGTTACTCCTGTATATACTGGCACTCTTCACCTATCCCAATGCTGCCACATGTTTACTTCAGCTCTGACATGCAAGACCACCCTTCCAAATTTATCCTCCATTGTGGCTAGCATGTGAGCGCAGCATGGCAACCACTGTGATCCACGTGGAGCTTGTGTTGTGGTGACAGCTGTCCTAAAAGGTAGATTTTTGTGGCAGGGGGAAGGATGCTTGGTGCTTTTTGTATTCAAATGGACAGAAATGGGATTGAATTTGTGTCTAAAAATGGTTAAGTGAAAGGTTGGAGCCAGGTAAAACTACTGAAAATAAAGAAGTGTGAGTGCCCATTAACACATTGTGTATCTTCACTGCTGGTGGAAAAGGCTAAGTATTATCTGTAAAAATCCATTAAAAAAATCCATCTCCTGCTGTGGAATTCTGCTTTATGTTTTACTGGCTCCTATGAAGTTCTTATCACCAAAGTATAAACCATTTCACTTCTGAAATATCATAAAATTGCTGCCATTGAAGCCCTGGTAATTAAAGCCTGTTTGAGACCACAGAGTTTGTAAGCTGCATGAGAAAATTCCTAAAGCTGTTTTTTTACAGAGTTCTGATTAGAAACTCTTTCCAGATATGGGCAGATGAAACGTTCTAGAGACAATCTCAAGGCAATCTTAATTCATGTAACATTGATTTACTGAGGAGCTCACAGCTCAGAGTAGGCTTTGATGGCAATGTCTTATCTCCTTGAATCTGATAAACTCTGAGGACAGATGTATTGCTCCAATTAACATAAATACAGACTGCAGATAGCAAGGAGGAAAATAACAAGTCTAAGAAAACTTAGACTCCTCCTTAATGCCACCTCCTAGCAGGGCCAGGCTCCTCGCTAATTGTAGGACCAACAAGTAAGTTCCAAGGAAATAAATATCTACTGGGAGGCTCCACAACATGTCTGAGCTCTTTCCAGAGGTGATTTTTACACTCTAATTAACATCTGTCACCAGCCTCTTCGATCATCTCTTCCCGGGGAAGGAAGCTCTGCTGTGGCCTTGCGCTTGGTGAGGCCAGAGGCAAACTGGAATCATTAGATTGGATTTCAGAATTGCTGGATCCGAGTGGTTTTGCCGTGTATTTATATGTTAAAGGTCCAGGAATTTAAAGAAGAAACTGAAGATATCTGTGGTTTTTAACTGTTCAGGTGGCTGAGCACAGGAAGAGTGCTCAGAGAGGTTGTGGAATTTCCTTGTCTGAGATGTCCGAAATGTGTCTGGACACAGTCCCAAGAAATGTGCTCTGGGGACTCTTGTTTGAGCAGGAAGGCTGGACTAGGTGACCCCCAGTGGTCCTTCCACCCTGAGCCCCTCTGTGGTGAGGCTGCATTCCTGCAGAGCTCCATCCCATCCTTCCAGACCATCCTGAAGAAAACTGTTTTCCTGCAGAGGCAGCTCTGGCAGAGCAGATGTAAGACCTGTCACTCTTGATTTTCATATATCAAATATCCAAGCACAGGTCTGGGTCTTGGACTTTGGGGGAAGGTGAGGGAAAATGGAGGTTGGGAACAATCTGACCAAGGCAAATTAATAAAGGCAAGGCTGTCCAGTCTCTGAGAGCATCCGGTAAAACAGCTGAAAAGCTAACTGAAAAACAATTGCTAATATCTTCTCTAACACCAAAACCCTTTAAAATGTCTTTTTAGGGCAGCCAGCAGTGGTCAGAAATTGCTTCTCGGAGCTATCCCTCAAAACCACACAAACACAGTCAAACCAGAAGTTGCCCTGTCCATCTCGCTTGATGAAAACAACATGAGAGTGAAAAGCAAAACGTTTCCAGGTGATTGGGCAAAGGTTGCCTGTGCCACGCTGTGTCATGGGGCAGGACACGGAGAAGAGGTGCTGCTCCTCACGTGTCTTGCTGTCACCTGACAAAATGGGTGCTCATTGTGAGGAAATGTGGGAGAAGGGATGATGGAAAAACATGGTAATTCTGTAAAATTTCTCAGGTGCCGAGCTTGGCGCTGGCCCAGTGCCAGTCAAGAGTAGAGGGATGTTTAGCAAAGGAGGTTGAAACCTGGAATTTCCCTCCGAAGCCAGGGATATTACAATCTTCTGATTATTTTTTTTCATGCCTTACCGGAAAAAGAACAAGAAAGGTTGAAATTTCCTATGAAATTGAAATCCTGAGTGATTTTGCCCCGATAGCATCAGAACATCCGATTTGCAAAGATTTGTTTCAACACGCCCGCAAGTCTTCACGAAGTGACAGTGCTTCGTGTCTGTGGAATCATTTAGAGCTTTATAAAAACACAAATTCAACAGGAATCTTTTGTTTTCGTCAAAATGGTGGTTCTCAGTAACTTCCCCCTGAAAAAAACGATCTGTTTCCTTTCCAAACATAACTTTCCTTCATTGAGGGAGTGCACTCTGCTGGAAAATGTCCACAATCCCAAGCCCATTTCCAGTTAAGCCTGTGCAGAGAAGCTTTGCAAGTGCTCACATGTTTGCAGGAGCCTCGCCACGGACATATCATTACAGCTCCAAGTTGTTTAATCTTTTGTCTAAATATAAATAGATGAGTGAATATCAGTAATTTCCTCTGTCCCCTTCGCTGTAGGGGGTTTATCTGCTCGAGGGAAGGCTTTAGGATTAGGGCCAGCCATCGGGGCTGTTTCCAGGCTATCTGCTCGGGAAGGCTCATGAGCTGTTCAGAGATAAAATCCTGCTCACGCTTGGCCTGATCAGCCGTGCTCCAAAGGGCATCCCACACCAAACCAAAGTGATCCAGAGAAACAACAGCTCAGCTGTTCCGTGCCTGCTGCTCCTGGGGCAAAATGGGAGCTTTCCCACGAGGCTGAGCTCACTGCAAGGGCTTTTTTTTCTTGGCTCTTTGGGTCAACTGTCCATTTCTTTCACTCCCTGTTGATTTGGGACCTGCAGGTGAGCAGAAACACCTTTTTCCCGGAGACCTGACAAGCCCAGTAAAACTGGAAGTTGTAGGTGGTTTCTTCAAGAGAGATCTCACGGAGTTTTGTACCATTTTACAGGAGTTTTTGCTGTTATTGGCCATGGTCACTGCCCTTATCTTTTCCCATAAGTGTTATCAATGTTTTTCTTTTCATCAGAAATTTCTTTTTCTCCCTCTTGATCTATGGTGGGTCACTCACCAACCAAATATTCAGCAAAAAGGGTGAGCATTCACCCTAATGAACTTGGATCCACATTTCTTCCCAGCCCCAACACTCTCCTCGTATGACCCCAGTTTCTTCTTTCCCTCTCCAAGTCCTATAGCTAAAAAAAACAAGCCCATGAGAGGGGCTGGCTGACACAAGCAGATAAAGACGACACAGCTCATAAGGGAAACTTGGAAGGGAAGCCCTGAAGTTTCATTGCACTACACAGGGAACTAAACTTTATCAAAATAAATTCACCCTCCAAAAAAAAAGGATTCTTATGGGATCCCATTACCCTACAAGGATTAAAACCTGTGCTGAAGCTGGGCAGTTCTCTGGCTTGGTGCTGTCATAATTTGAAGTTTGCTGAGCTACATCTATTTGCAGTGAGGCTGAAATGTCCTTTCATCTCTGCAATCTCATTCAGTCCCTCTGCATTGTGGGGATGCAGGCAAACCCTATAAATAACTGAGCCTTTTCATGTCAGCTGGTACAAATACCAACCACTTCGAACAATCTGACCTTTCTTGGGGATTCTGACCAATCTGCAGTGGAAGACAGCTAATATCTTCCAGGATTTTCCATGGTTCAGGTATATATAAAAATTGCTGGCTGTTTGTGTGCACACCAAATGCTTTCTGGCTTGTTTAATCTGGCTGTGACGCTTTGTTCTGTGGTTCAAAAATGAAAGTAACGTCCCAGTTAATGATTTTTGATGAAGCCCATTATTCTCACAGCTATTTTTAAATGCCATGGAAGGCAAATCAATCTAACACACCTACAAGACTAATATTTTAATAAACTAATAGAGACACTGGGCTAAAGCCATGGTATTTTTCCTCTGAACTCTTGTTTTTAAATGAAACCCTGTGAGGTTACCTTGGCATTCGTTTACATGAAGAAAGCAAAACCTAGAAAATAAATTGCTGTTGCTGTCTCCTGAATTTCGTCTTCATCTTTAAATGGAAAACAAAATGGAAAATGGCTTCAGCTTCATAATTAGCAAAAGCTGACGAAGGATGTTCCTGCAGAAGGTATTAAATGATTATGAGATTTCCCCTTCTTCCAGACACCTGTTAAATGGAATCTGATAATGCCTCTCTCATTAATATCTTATGAGAAAAGTCAGAGGGGATGCATCCTTGATCAAGAGACACCCATTTTATGCTTACTGCTGTAGTTCCTTCTGGAACACAGAGTGAATCATCTCCTCTGTGAGAAACTGAAGACAATGACCCCAGATTCAGCCATTGTAACCAGAAAAATAAGGAAAAAAGGTAATAAAATATGGAAAATTATCTAGACTGTTGCTTGCTTCCCAGCTTTCCTGGAAGCTGCTCTGAAATTTCAGGAGGATTTTTCATATCTGGCATCCCCCTGTTCATTCACACTGTATCTGACAGCTTTACCCCAGCTGCCCCATTTAAGGAATCGCAGCAAAAAAGATCACAGCTTTCACCCACTGAGAGAAACTGGGAAAAAAATTATAGAGTTCCTAGAGTGAAGCCCTATCCAACAGGAGCAGGAATGGGTGTCTCTAGCTCACCAGATTTGTTAGGTTTCTTATGCCACCTTGCAATCCCTCTTGAGCATAGTACATCTCAACAGAGACATGCATTGGTTTCAAGGTAAAAAAATTCCAAAATACATTCAGGGAGCAGAAATGTATCTTGATCTAAAATACATTTTAGACTTTCACGATGCCCATTCATCTCAGGGTTTGCCCTCTTCTTTATTTTGCATTTTTGCAGCTATAGACAAATTTCCTTTTGCTATAGTTAGTGCAGAGATACTCAAGAGCACCAATTCTCATTCTGTAGGATCAATATGTCTGCTCTGAGCCTGCAAGATGCATTTCCTATCATGTCCTTGTATTAACTCTTAAGTTGCCCACAAGTAAGCAAAGCAGTGTGATGGTGAAAGGGTATTTGGTGATTTGCTGTTGCAGAGTGAAGTTAGAGTACATGAAATTATTGCCACATTATCCAGCGTCTCCAAAAGTGTGTTGTCCTCAGATGAGGAGATGCTGAGGTGAAATTTGAGAAGTCTTTCACCAGTTTTAAAAAGCAATAAGCTTGAAGGACATCGGTGAGGAAAGGTGAGGAAGCGCTCAAGGGAAAGGGGATCAGCTGGAATACCTCCCTGCATCACTCTCCATGATCCCTAGAACGAGCAGGCAAACTCTTCCACATCTTCCAGGGAAAATTCGGAGCTGAGCAGTTCACAGCCACCATGGACACTTACTTCTGATTTCTTAACCTGGCTCTTCCCATCCAAGCTGCACTTGCTCAAGCCTGCGTTGTGTTGAGCGAGTGGCTCATTACATTTGCCCTTTGCAGTGAATAAATGATATTTTCAGGTGCATTTCCCAGGGACTGAGCTGTGGCAGGGGGCACAGAGCAGCCCCATGACTGGCATTAGCAGTGCTCACTCTATTAAAGGCAGCTGTTAGAAAAGGAGAGTTACTGAATGTCAATTAAAATGCTTTGGTGATTTGAGTGGGAGACATCCATGCACCGCTCGGTAACGCTACACCCTCCGTGTCCAGCGAACAGCACTGCTCTCACAGAAGCCCCTAGTAGGTCAATTTATGCAACAGCATTGACAGTGACCTTAAGGAGGGATCATTAAACTATTCTCCTCTCCTGGGATCCGTAACTCTTTCTGCTCTCGCTGCAGGAGAGGATGAGACAAGGCAGGGAGGGAAGGAGCAGCTCATTGACCACCCAGAAATTACTTTATTAGCCCTGGTTCTTCTTGGTGCACATTCTAAGGAGAAAAGCGACAAAAAGTTAAACAAAGCAGGCGCTGTGGCACCTGAGGGTAGGAGTTTCCCAGTCTCAGAGCAGAGCCAGAGGGATCTCGTCCCTGATGGAGCAGAGCAGACTGGGGTGGGGTTGGGTACCAGAGATGCTCCTGCACCACCACTGCTCTCACAGAGCCACCGCTGCCCCAGGGCTCTGTGGCCACTGCTGCCCTGCCCCAGCAGCCACGGCCAGCCCCAGCAGCCGGCAGGGAAACACAGAAAAAGCTGGGAGGGGACGTGCCCAGAGCCAGCTGTGCCGGGGAGCTTACAGGAAAGGATGACTTTTGTCACTTGTCTCATCTCAGGCACACTGGGCTGAAAGCTTTTAGTGGTCCCTTGACTCCAAGCCTGCAGATACAGAGAGATAGAGAGCATAATAAACTTTCAAAATATGATCTAACTGCATAACACATCAAATGTGTATCTTAACTGTATCCAGTGGAGCTGAATGGAAACAAACACACCATTTCAAACCAGACCACACACAGCAAGATAGTGCACATGACTAATTTTGATGACTGATTTCTTATAAATAATGTACCAAGATTAGTAGATGCGCTGTAGTATCTCTTCATTCCACTCCTTTAATTAACTTTTCATTGAGAATGCAATTGAAAGTGACTAATAAAATGTTTGCTTTTTGCTCCTTAAATTAAAAGTACATCCTGTCCTTACAACAAACAGGGAGAAATTGCATGAAACTTGGGAAAATGGCCTGCTTGATGCCATTGAAAATAGTGCCAGTGTTATAGCTCTCAGCTGTGTGGCAAAGGAAGGCATAACAGGTGTAGATAAGGAGTGGGAAGAGTACAGTATTATGGTCTCTGCACGTTGTAAATTGCTATGGGAACCAAACAGTTTTGTTCTAGATCAGTTTTGCCACCTACACAAAAGGGGAATAAGACACAGATAACCCTACAGCTGAGTTCTGTTCTTCTGATGCCTGGCAATGTTTAAATGAACTCATGAAGAAGTGTTGAGTAGTGAAAGACAAATGACCTTTTCCATCTGGGAAAGGTCTCAAAATCTTAAAGCTGCAATGCCTATGTTTATCAAAAGAGAAAGAAGGGAAAATGCAGGTGAGGGAGAGGGAAGCCAAATCCCTGCTGTCTGAATTCAAAGAGGATGGCAGGATTTAAAAGAGCCAGTGACCTTCAGGAAATTGATCCTGGTGTTGATGGATCACTACATGTAGGATGCAAACGAATAGGTCAGCTGCTGCCTCTTCACTGCATAAAAGGTGAGATTTCCTACCCTCCAAAGACAGAAACTTTAAATGGCTTTGAGTGAAGTAATTTTAACACTTATTGCACCATCTCCAGCGGTTTTCAAACTGTTTTGCAAATAAGGCAGGCAGGTAGGGCAGATAAATCCTCCCATTCTGTCATTACAGATGATAAACCTCATACAGAAGGATGTGACATGACTTGTCCCAAAAAACCTCCCTAAGAGAGACCCTCATTGCCTGAGCCTCAGGGATGTGATTAACCACCAGCCACCTTTCCTTTTTTAACAAGTTTCTTCAGCTTTCACATTGGAACTCCGCAGAACCACAGATTTCACATATTTTTTTGATACTAAGCCATCAGTTAGTCCTGGTTTATTCAAAACAGTGCCCAGGGTCTCTTTATAGGTCTATAAACCTGGAGAGGACATATTTGTGACCTTGGGCTGAGATTCAAGTTTTAAAGGAACAGTGAAACTGAGGCAATTTTTTCATTACTTTAATTTTCATACTTAGTTCTCATATTCTACATTTGAATGTCCCAGAAGGGCTTGTGTGAAAATCAACTTGCAGATGTCCAAAGCCTTTTTCTGTTTCAGCCTCGATCCCAAATTTTGACTCTCCTAAGTCTGACAGCCTCTCCACGCAGCATTTGCAATATTCACATCTTGGATATTATTTGGATTGGACTCTCTAAGACACAGTAGCACCCAAAGTCACATTTCCAAGCTCCATCTGTATTGGGTATTGCCCCTCTGTCACACCATGGACAGCAAAATATTACAATATTATCAAAGTTGGGTGGAGGAAGTTAATAACAGTGAACAGGAAAAGAAAAAATAAATAATAAAAGGATTACCCTCTGCATGGAAAGCTTTCCAAGGTTCACTATGACGTGGGAAAGAATTTATAATCCCAGGTTTCATTCAGACCATTTCTGGGAACAAAGGCACCTGTATTAAAACCAGTGGTGTTGATTTTGGCAAACCACGATCAAAGAGAATGGAAAAGAATAGAAAAAGATGGTGCAAATCTGATCTTCCCTGGGCATATAATTCTTGGTGCTTCACACATTCTCTTTACCCTTCCCACATGCATCTTGGCATGACCTGGTACCTTTTCTTTTGCACCATGTCTTTTTTGATTGCGTGAAATGTCTTTAAGATGGTGACAGGGTGAGTATTAAAGTGAGAAAGAGCACTCCAGTTGGAGCAAGCAGGATTCACAGGGGCAGCCCTCCCACCTGCCAAGTCTCACCAGAGTCTCCTGCCCCCTGGATCCTTCTGGAACCCACTCTGAGAAAAATTCACTCACATGCTTAGTTAATTTTAAACTGAAAACCAACCAGAAGACAACCAGAGTTAATAGCACTCATTTACATTAGAAATTCTCCTGTACATGGGAAAAGCCCTTGGCTGGGTTTCTCTCAGCTGGAAATGCACAGAGCTCAGAGTTCTCTGCCCATGTGCTGTTTCACAGCAGCTGAGCACCTTCCCCAGCACCTCTTTCAAAAGGCAGTGAGAGAAGAAAGATGGGAAACAGAATAAATACTGGAATCATTCCACAAAATGTTGTCAAGATAAGAATAGCTAGAGATAACAATAGCTGGTAAGGAGAAATGGGGGATTGGCACAGGATCCTTCCGCAGCGAGGCATGGAACAACTGGGGACCTTTTCTGGAAATCAAACTGTGGCACCTCCACATGCCCCCAGGGCCCAGAGCATTTTACACGCAGAAAAACGTGCTACAAGCTTAAATTCACTTAAATTTAATTTGCCATTTACCGCTGGACTGTAGCATGGAGTGAAAAACAGCATCTATTCAATGGCTGTTTGGGACAGAAAGTAAAAAACAACACGGCCATTGAAAGGGCAGGAGGAATTTCTGGTAGGCAGAGCGTAAATAGCCAGGTTGGCCCTTGGCCAGGACGTGGAGGTTAGTCATCTCCTTTTGTGAGAAGTGCCACCAGATCTTCAATGACTGTGAGCATTCAGGGCCGTGGGTTTGTGTCTAAGCCAGAAGATGGATAGCAAAGCTAAAAAGGAAACATCAGAGGCGATATGATCATAAGCAGGGAGGATATGCAAGATATCTTCCAGACAGAGGGGGAAAATGGAGCTCTAGGCACTGTCCAAAACAAACAGGAGTCACCACGAGTGGCTGAGGGTCATCCCAGGCTGCTGTGTGAATTACATCACAGCCAGGGTTGCCCTCCACATGGCTGCACAAAGTTTGGCTTTAACACTTGAGTGTCACTGCAGAACAACACAAAAATGCTGCACCCACGAAGAAAGCCAAGGAGGACTCTCAAGGAGATAGAAGTTAGGAGTCCAATTTCACCTGAGGGAACAATTAAGAATTATTTATCGAGGATGAACTAATGGATCTTTATTTTTAGAGGAGAGCATTGGGGAATTTTAAGAGTTTCCCGCTCTTAGCTTGTATTTAAATAATAAATAACTATCTGAGTTCTGGGGAATATTCAAAAAAGCAGTTCATGCAGTTGCAGCCAGGCCACAAGAAATTGTTTTCAAAATCAAAACAATAACCAGCATTCCTGAAGCCAATTCAGATGTTCTGACATCTCTTCAGAAAATACTCAAATAAATAATTTCAACTTCTGTTGCTAATGGGATCTGTCCTGTGAAGTTAGGAGACATTTATGAAACTACAGGATTAAACTACAGGATACAGGGAGAGGGCATCATTCAGCAAGAAAGTCTGCAACTGTGAAAAATAAATCCTGCAAAAATAATCCTCATGGATTTTCAGCCATCGACAGACTGAACAAATCTGGATATAAATGCACCTGTATTGAAGTTTCTCTACGCTTGAAAGAAGGGTTGAAAATCAAATGTCATGCCTTACATCTGCTTGAAACTCCAAGTAAAATGCAGGCCCAGAAAGCTCGCCCTAATTATTTACTTTAAGAACAACATGCACTTTGTATTGAGCGCAGCCTTTAGCTCTGTCTCTGAGCTATTTCTGGGGACTGTGTCTTTGGCTGTGCCCTCCACACACAGAGCAGCAAAAGGTCAGCCATGAGTTAATATCAGAGCTGGAAGATAGTGAAGAGCTCTGCTCATCAGACCTGCTCCTGACCTCTTACTGTCCAAAGGACAGAGTGGGGCGAGACACTAATGCATTTGACCCTGCAAAATTAGCTTCCTGAAGGCTGTGATGAGCTGGACTCATTTACTCTGCATCCCCACTCTCATCTGTGGTGTTTGAGAGCAGCAGGACCACCAACAGCTGCCCAACACAGCCTTCTGCACGCTCAGCACTGAGGCCACTGGAGAGGAAAAGAGATGCAAAAAGCACAGCTTGGGGTGACTTCCACAAACAAAGCAATGTCGTTCGCAGTACTGTGTGATTCCAGTCAGTTCCATAATTTCCCAGAGTTTTCCTTGAGTTCTCAGGAGTGGCTCCAGAATATCAGTTTACTTTGCCTCATGGAAGGCAAGCCTCGTGCACTCTTCCAGAGCACCGAAGTCATAAATACCTGGAAAATTCACAGTGATCATTGTTCTCATCATTATCTTCATTGGAAAGGTGCTTACAGAAATGCCAGACCTCATCTGGGGATGTTTCCACCTTTGTTTGACATGTCCAGCTCATTTTCCTCTCTGTCTCATCCCAACATTCTTGGCCAGCGCTGGATCCCATCCCAACAGAGCACTCCGTTCCCATCCATAACTCACAAATGGCAGAGCCACTCATTTTCTTTTCGGATATCAAAGCAAGCTTGCCCAAAAGAAACCTAGGGAGATAAATGCAGAAAGACATTAACAGAGATTTCTTCATCGCTCGGTGTCCTGCAATCAATGCGAGCCTTGAAGATCTGCAGGGCTGATAGCACAGCAACCAAACCGTGCAGTTGTGAGCGCCCTTTGTCTGAGAAATAACTGCACATACTTAGTCAGCTACTTGTGAAGGGCATTTACTGCCCTGGTACCGAATCACTGAAACACTTAACATATTCTTAAGTCACGTATGTCCCACAAGTGAAGCGCGTCCTTGGCAGGAAGCTGAATCTGAGCAGACTTAAACACTTGCTTAAGTATAAGCACATACGTAAGTGTCTCACTGAATTGTGGCTGTGTTGACATTTGTATTACTAGCCCAGGTGTCAAGCAGAATCATTTATTAGTTTCTTCTCTCTCCCCATTTGCCTTTTCTTTTGCACTGGTGCCTTCATAAAGAGAAGTTGTGCTCCTTTTACCATAGTAGGCACAGCTAATCAGTCTATTTTAATAAAGAGAGAGATTGAGTGAGAAGGACAATGGTGAGTGTGAAACTGGAGAGAGATGTCGATGTGTTATTTTCAAAGCCCCTAATTTTTTTTTAAGTGCTATATTTTAGCACTTGGCACCAGTGATTATGCAAAAATAAGACAGTGAGCTCAGCAGCTTTGAATTAGAATTTTCTTTGAAAATTTCCAGTAAGTTAAACTCAATGGAAAGTCAGCGACATCTATTTCATGAATTAAAAGGAAAGTTTCCCATTTTCAGGAGCAAAGCCAGAGATGTGGAATGCTACTTTTTTCCCTCAATATATACCAGTGATGCTGTCGTACTCTCAAAACGTCAAAGGCTTTTTATTTCTCTTGGTTGAGCTGCCACAGTCTGCCAAACGACACTTCAGCCCTGTGTTGGTTTGAGGGCTCCAGCTCCAGCTCAGGCTGAGCCACAATTCATCAGGATCAGATGGCAGCCAGTCCCGAGTGCCCCTCCCGAGCCTGGGCACTGCTCACCCATCACGGAGCAAAAACAATCGTCTGAAGCTCCCCACCTGCTCCAGGGCCGCTCTGTCAGATGCGATACTTCAGGGGGTGACGCCTCCCTGTCACACTGATTTTTTGGATGTTGACATAGTGGTTTGAGTGAACATCTGTTGCTGCTATTCCTCTGTGGTCTCATTCAGTCTCTCCAGAAGCAAAGATGAAAACATGTTTTGGTGCCTTCCTCCTGCCTGCTCCACCTGAGAAACCTTCTGCATTTCCTCTGGGCTGCTGAACAGCTGTGACCAAATGAAATCTTATCCCCTTCTCTCTTTGAAACATCAGTTTAATTCCCCATCCTCGCTCGCTGAATCCCCCCCACCAGCGCCATTCCTCGGGGTGTCTATCTGTGCATATGGCCATTTCCCCATCCTTTCACAGAAATATCTCAGAACCCAAACCAAGGGGAAACTACACCATTTGCTTTGCAGCCGACAGAAATGGTGAAGAAAGAGACAACTAACAAACAAACAAACCAACAAATTAATCTGGCTGTAGATCACAGAGAGAAGCTCCAAGGTTGGTTGTTCCACTGGACAGGAGTGTGCTGAGGTTCTCAGACTGGATAAAGGTCCTGGTCAGTTAGAGCAACATACTGAGAGCAGTGGGTCACAGCCTGCTGTACTCCCTGTTATTGCTGTGTGCCTCCTGCAAACCCTTTAGAGCAAGGAATGCTGTTTCACATCTCTAGCATTTGCTCATTATTCTGGTTTTGGGGCTTTGGGGGGTTTTGTACTCTTCCTATCTTGTTCCAGTTCTGCGAGAAGAAAATAGTTCCCTTTCTAAACAGCTTCAGTGCACCTGGGTGAGATGAAAAATGGCACAGAAGGCTCCACTGCCATGTGATGCTACTGAAAAAGAGAAATGGGCAGGATCAGGAGGAGAGCTAGGCTGAGTAATTTAGGAAGGACAGTCTATTTGTGTTCCTGCTCACACCTAACCTGTGGGAAGCTGCCAGGGTCAGTTCTCACTCTGGATCTCAGCCTTTTTGGGCTGAGGAAGTGAAAACTCAAACCAAAACTGCAGTCCTCTTGGGTTTCAGGCTTGGATATGGCATAATCCCCTCTTCCCAAGGATTACAGCAATTAGAGGATGATGGCTGGTGCTTTCTCCCAACAGCTTCTTGCTTTAATGAGCACCTTCTCTGCACCAGAGCTGCGGCTGCCCCTCCGGACTGGTGGCACTCAGGCTCCTGCACAAAGCTCACACACAGCGTCACTCTAAATAATGACAGCAGCACAATCACAGCTACCTGCAGGATAGACATTTCTTCAGTGTGACAGCTCCCAGAAGTTCAAAGCTTTGCATGAGCAGAATACACGAAGGCTCTGTGTGTTAACTAATCAGCTCTGCCATCGCTATGTGATCATTTTCTAAATTGCCATAGAAGTGGCACCAACAGCACCGAAGATGACACTCTTCTGTCTGGGTGCTATAATCGTGCTGGATGCCTGCGAGCAGACTGCATCGCAAATGGGCACCGGAGATTTTAAATATCTCAGTTTTCATCATCAAACATCAAGAGCGAGTTCCTGTTTCCTTCTCAGTCACCTCTCCTGACTCCATCAGGCTATTGATGCAATGCTGAGTGATACGTGGCAGCATGTTGCTCTCAGTGGAGATTAATTATTTCTTTTTTGAGACTCCTACATCCCCCATCCCCTCTGGGTCTCTCAGTTGGTAAAGTAGCATGTCAAAAACTAATGGGAAGGTGTGAGACATGACATGACTTTATGAGAAAATAAAACTTGGGACAAGGGAGATGGAATTTGGATTTTGATGACGGACTTTGTTTTTCTGTTTGTTTCTTCCCCTTAAGAATATGTTTCTATTTTTATAACTGAATTCATTGCTGTGATTCATGCTGTAATTACTACAGGAAATCGGGAGGGACTGCACCTGTGTTGGACCATGAGGGAGCCCAAGTGTCTCTGGTTGCTCCCCACACTGACTAATCCCCTTTGTCTGCTGTGCACGAGCACTAGTACCTGCCTGGAACCCCTTCAGCCCTCAAATTTCCACTCACAGCTGTCTCCAGAGTGTCACACGGAAAGATGATGGATGGGCAGAGTTTTATTTCCATTAGAATGGAGCCAACTGAATATTTCCAACAGCTTTATTAAAAATACTAGTTCTTGCTTTGCTTAATCTTGAAAAATGCGACATGTTCCTGCAGCTGAGTTTGCATTTTGTCTGGGAAATGAACGCCTGAGGTGGAATGATTTTCTGGGGGAGCACAGCAAGGTGCAATTTAGTGCCTTCCCTTGCACAGGCAGAGAGGGTCCAGCTTGGGAGAGAGAATTTGATAGCCCACAAGTGCCACCTCCCCAAGGGGCTGTGCCTCAGGTTTTTGGGAGTGTGACCCCTGAAATCCAACAGCAGCCAGGCTGACCAAACTGGAGACCTCCTGCCGTCTCAGCCTCACTGCTGCACTCCCTGACTCCACCAGGCCCTGGAGAACTTGCCCTCCCTCCTCAGAGGGTTTCTGTCATCCCTGTGCTGACATGCTGCTCATGGCCCAGGGCTGGCATCACTTACAGAAGACTCTTGGAGGAGAGCACTGAAGTGTTTGGGCTCGATGGGGTGGGGTGGCAAGGAGGGAAACAAATTAGATGCCCAGAAGAATGTCAGGTTTGGGTGAACAGCTGCTTCATCATCACGGTGTCTGCATAACTAAAACCCTGCCCAAGGAACAGAGTTTGTCCAAGGTTTTTCTTTTCTTGCGTTGCTTTTCCTATTTCCCTCTCATTTTCCCAGAAACAGAACATGACATTTATTTTTATGGACAGCAGGATCTTATGGCTATTCCCCTGCGACGGAGTAATCTGAACACAATTATGTTCTGTTGACAAAAAGTGATAAAAGTGTATTGTGTCAACACTCTGAACTAACAGATTTGTCATCTGCTCTACTCCCAAATAATAGAAACAGAATTAGAAAATGCTCTGACAGACTCTACCTTTTTCTATGGTTAAATAAGTGCCAGCTCTGTGCTTGGTTACTGTACTCACAGTTCTTCCTCTTCCAGAAAAATCTGCCTGGCTGTGTTTGAAATCCAAGTGTAAATTTTGCTTTGATGGACTTCTTTTGGCAGCTTATAGCTTTTATGCTCTGAAGTAATTTGACCTAAGTTCTCCACTTCATTTCAGTCCTACTACTCCCATTTCTTTCCATGGCTTTGAAAAATCCAAGCTTTTTTTGAGTATCGTTTTTCCCATGCAAATTTCCCTCTAGAAAATTTATCTGACAATATTACCTGTATTTTATCCTCCCTCCAGCTGACTTCTTCTTGAGTTCACGGACAAGAATCTACCTGGACTGCTGTTTTCCTGGGACAGGGACCCACATCTTGCCCAACATGTGGGGCCAGCCCTAAACACATGGAAATTTTCAGTGGAAAGATGTGCACATCTTACAACATAAAACACCATCCCCTGTTAGGTTTGAAGACAAATCTTCACTTCCAACTCTTGGTTAGTTGGATGATAATTACTCCTTAAGAGCTAAAAGAATGATGATAGCATTCAAGATAAATAGAAAAAGCTTTCTCATGGCCAAAAAAATTGCAATTTCCAAAATTTATGTAAAACATTTTGTTTTTCAGCTGTGACTCTTCCACTATTAAATGCCATTAAATAGCATTTCCATTCAAAAGGGGCATGTGCAATGTACATTGAGGTTTTCCAGAATTAAGAACCAGTAGCCACCAGGTGCAAGGGTGGAATTAGTAAAACATGACAGCGTTTGGGTGCCTGAATAATGCTGTCTGAAGCACCACGAGCACTGATCTCACCAGAACAGGAGAGCCACGAAGGTGCTCGGGGCTCACACCACTGCTCCCTCCACAGCTCCCCGCCAAAGCTTCCAGGTTAACCACTCTGCCAGACTGCAGCTCCCAAAATCAGCTCTGTCAGGACCACAAACCGAGAGCCTCCTGCGATTTGAGGCACGTTCTGGACTCTGCCTTCCTCCAGCCTGCCCACCCCAGCCCGCTCTGCTCCCCAGCTCCTGCACATCAGCCACAAGGAGCTTGTCCCCATGCAAGCAACATTTTTCACAGGCTCTTCCTCTGGTTTGGTACATTTGTTGTTCGAACAGGAAAATGCAATCAGTTTTGACAGCAGAGTGAAATGAACTGAGTGTGTGCACATGAAGAGTGTTTATTCCCCTGATCCAGCTGCTGCCAGTGGGATTTTTAGCGTGGGGGTGGAATCAAGGCATCTACATCCTGAAACGAGAATAATTGTCTGGAATAGTGTTTTAGAGTATTTTGGCACCGTACTCAGATACCCATAGCAACCTGTACAGAAAATTGAGCTGGACGTTGCAATGGAAACATAACACCATCTACAACTTAATTCACAACCCAAATTTCCCAGAAGAAGCCACAGCTCATTACCACACCTACAGAACCACTCTTGAAAGAGAGCACAGATCTGACTCTTGTTCTTCCTCCTCCTCTCTGACTGACAGCCAGACTTGGTGCTCAACAAAAGGATGCTGCTGTGAGAAAACAGCTAAGGGGAAAAAAAGGTGCTAAATTCCTTTTCAGAATTGACTTAAAGCAGTAAATGTATTGTGTAATGAACAAGTTTGGATAAAATGAAGCACTATCGCTGCAAACAAGATTTTTCCTTACCCACCAGGTTAATATTCTCTATGTCACTTAAGGTTATCGAGTCAATCTCATTTAATTAATGAATATTTACCTTGTTTTATCAGTAACTGTCCTTTTATCCTAATGTTCTATCCTAATATCAAAACAAGATGCAGATACTTAATGTGATTTATTTCACCAAAAACACTTGGTCCTAACTATGATAATTTCATGCAGTTACATTCAAAATTAATTTTTGGTAAATTTGTTCATGATTTTAACATTAATCCAAAGTATTTTAAAATCCAACATACTGGCTTGTAGCACTTGAGTTTTCCTCTGGAGTCAACGAGGCCATTATTCACATGCTTAAAATTAGGCATATGCTCAAGTGCTTCGCCTTTGGGTTAAAGAACCCATTTGGGACTCTTCAGTACTTAGTTCTGATAAAATCCATCAGTCTTGCTTAGATGATTAAAACAAAAGCATCTTTCTCAGAACTTCCAGCAGATGTTTTCATAAATTTTAACATACTTCTTTTCCCTGTCTCATTCATTTCCAGTACAAGTATTCCCTTAAAAGCTGCATGAGGAAATCTGTAAACTTAATGGAGAAAATTTATTTGGATAGAAAGACATCTGAAGAAGTAGAACAGCACTTGCAATGATCTCTGGCCAAACTCCGCACCCGTTAACTTTCTTTGTGCCTTTCCCTACTTCCAGATGTATCTGTGCAAATGAGATTTTCCAAAGTAACTATTGTCTTATCTGAATCCCACAGAATTCCTTCTGAAAGACTCTGAGCAGGGTTTTTAACCAAGTGAATGTGTAACTGCTCGCTCCATATGTCTGAAGTATATTCTTTCCTCCACCCGCCTCATTTCTTTCTGTCGACAACATGCATTTTGTCAAACCTCTTACTGCAAATCATTCAGTCAATGAAACCGAAAGACATTTCAGCACGTTTTTATCAACAGAATGCAATTTTGTGCAAATCATGCTGTCAACAGGAAGGAATGCCAAAAGAAAAGTGAAAGAACCCAAACTCATTTTGTCCACAAAAAATAAATTACAGTTTGCTTTTATTTTGTAGACAAAATGGAAACAGCAAAATTTCCCCATCTGGGGACAAAATTGAAATTGATCTCTTAATTTAGGAGACCAAATGGTAATTGATAGAAAAATACCAACACTATGAAGAACAGCTGAGATGCTGAGTCAGAAGAATTTTTCCATCACGGGACACCTCTCAGTGTTTTTGTTCCGTCAGTGAAATGCCACCTGAGATATTTAATCCATTGCAGCAAAATACTCAGCGATGGGCTCAAATAGAAGGAGTCAGTCTGAGCTGAATAAAAACACAGCTGCTGCTCCATTCAGCAGCTGCTGAGTGGCTCGGGCTGCCCTGCAGGTGATGTCCAGCACTGTGTGGTCACCTCACATCTTTGTGCCATAGCCGCAGCCACCTTCTCTTTTTCTCCGTTGTGATGTTTCCTCCCGTCTGTCGCTTTGAGTTTTGCTGTTGTTGTTACAAAACTCTCTCTCTCAGCCCTTGTCCTGCCCCTCAGGCCGCAGACCCCTGGCAGGATGGTGGCTGGCACTCGGTGGCACAGCCCGGTGGGCACTAAAGCCCTGCAGGACAAAGCAAAGTCTGCTTTCGCTGCCATGCAGTCGCTCTCCATCACAGGACTGGAACCAGTTTCTGCCGCCCAACAATTAAAAGGCCTTTTTTGCTGGTACACCTTGGATTCCTGCCTGGACCTCTGCTCATGTCCAGCAAAACCCAACTAGGCAAAACGCCTGGTTTGTCTAAAGATGGAGTGAAAATTGGCGCCTGGGACAAGGTTACTGGAGGACATTAAAGAATTTGTTTTCCTACACCTACTCAGGTTTTAATTCAAGGTGTGTTCAGCTGATTATGGTTATAAGGTTATTTTTTATAAGGATGGCTGTTCAATTCTCTTTAGTGCTTTGATACTATTTTTCTGTGGACTGGAGTTATGGCTTAATATGGTAAAAAAAACCCCAATAACCTTCCTGGGGTTTTTGGAGAATTTCACTGTGTTTTTAGATCACCTTATCCCTTCCAGTTCTTCAGTGAATTGTTCAAATAAGGCCTTGGAGAACTGACAGTCCCAAAGAGTTTGTATGGGGCTGGAGGAGCAGAGACGCTGGCTGTTATCCAGCATTTCAGAAATCAGAATGAGACTTACAACATGCCATTTTGGTACACACTGTGGGGGACCACGGATCATTTTCTCCATCAGTCCCCAGTCTTTAGCGGGGAAAACGATGATCCAGCCAAATTCCCCGAGTCCTGCTCATCCACCAGAGAGGGATGCACGGAGGGAAGGTACGCATTGTGCAGCATTAAAAATGTAACTGCTTTGAGCCACGGGCCAGCACGCTGACACCGAAAGCTGGCAGCAAATATGTCAGAGGGATCACAAAGTTGGCATGCGAGGGTTTCAGCTAATACAAGAGATTATTTTCAGGGCCTCATTGCGTGCCAAGCACAACACAAAGCTGGCCTCAGAGAGAGCGCTTCTGCCGGAGCCGTGGCGGGTGGCAGCGGAGCAGAGCAGGCGCTCGGGGAGAAACCTGGCCCAGGTTTTTTTCTGGGACAGCACTAGGGCTCAGCAGGGACCAGCTGCTTTTTGGCTGCGTGTCCCTGCTGTGTGTCCAAGGCAGGCTCTGTTTGCTCTGCCTGAAGTGCCTCTCGGGGTTCACCTTTCTGAGCTCTCTGCTCGCCTTGGAGAGGGACCTGTGCATCCCTTTGGCTGCTCAAGCGGATTGCAGATTTGAAAGCCATCATTTTTATCAACATCAAGGACCTCCTGCTGTTTAATCCTTGCCTCCCTCTCTACCCAAAGTAGCCCCAAAGGCAGGAAAGTGTTCGTTAAAATCGTGGTGTCACTTTAAAGGTGATAGATAGCTTCGGTGGGAAAAAGTATCCTGAGGAGTGAAAAAATAATTTCATGCCATTTTGCTCTGCACTTCTCATGATAACTTCTTGACATTTTGGTTATGCTGACAGTGCTGCATATTGAAGGGAAGGTTCTTATCTGTGAGGAAGAGACAGCAAGCACTGCAAAATATTTACTTGGTCTGGATCGGCAGAAATTTTCCTCCTTTTAAAAGCTGTTATGTCGAACCTTTCTGGCATGAAATGGCCTCACCCTGATCAGTTCTGCTGGTGGGTGGCACAGGGATTTTGCATAAGCATGGAGAACAGAGAGAGACTGAAAATTGTGCATCCTCCTTCCCCCAAGACTTGATACTGTGGCACTCAGAATCAAGATCTTGCCAATGAACCTGTTTTTATTTTGTACATTGGCTTCAGCTTCCATGAATCCGTGTTGGACATGCTGTCCCAGCTGGGTCCAACCAACCCCACCTTTCCAACAGAGCTCTGAACAAAAGAGAGGAAATGAAGACCTGGGAATTTCCATGTTTTCATGGCTGATTTCTTGTTTGCATGTTACACAATTAACTCCCAGGGAAAGATGGAAATCTTACATCAATGTGAAATGAGAGTGCTCAGCTGCAGGACACCTGGAAATCAAATCAGTAATTACTAACACAGAGGTAGACTGCAAGTTCCCTGCTGGAATTCACCCACATCTTCATTCAACAGCAACAATAAAGTGATGGCAGTGCTGATCAGAATCAAATATTTAGATCGCAACCTGTTGCTTGCCTATTCTTCTGCCAAATGCAGCCCATCAGCATGTTTAATTTAGAGAGAAAAATTGGGCAGAGACCAGGAAAAAAAAAACAGGGAGAGGATTTGAGTGGTTACTCCACGGCTCAGCAGCAACTACTGCAAAAGCCTTGTGCACTGGTTCGCCCTTCATTTCAGGGCATTTCTCCTGAATTCTCCACCCAAGCAGCTTGCTGAGGTCCACCTGTCAGGTCGAGATGGCCACGATAAGTAATAAATTCACCACAGCAGCTTCTGGGTCTAAGGAAAGGAAGAAACAACTCTTTATTTTCCAGAGATTTTTTATACTATTTTACAACTTTCATGTCATACATCCATTGGCTCTCAATTCACGACCCCATTATATCGTTGGCCACCTACAGCCAGAACAACATCTTGGAAAAACACCACCTGCATGAAGTCGGCTATCTCTGTTTATGAATCCCTGCTTGTTTTGCACCAGAGAGCCATTCTGTGAGAATTGAGAACCACAAGGTGTTCTCACGATAAAGTAGATCTTACTATGTGCCTATGATTCCCACAGTCCACCCTGGCCCACCATGGGGTCAAGGAGATGTCTGCAAGGCCTCCGAGAGTCCTGGGATACACCTGGGCATGGGATAAACCATGGGATAAACCATGGGATACACCTGGGCATGGAATAAACCATGGGATAAACCATGGGATAAACCATGGGATACACCATGGGATACACCTGGGCATGGGATAAACCATGGGATAAACGCACAGCTGACCTGCTCCAGGTTATCCCACCACGTGCACCAAACATTTTGAGCTCCAAATGAACGACAAAGCCTGTGCTCGTGCAGAGCTGTGCAGAGGGGTGTGGGGGTACAGTGAGGGTCACCTCATGAGGATTGGCTCCCAACCCTTCTGTCAAAAATGGGGATTTGTACTGAAAAGCTGAGATGCTGCTAATAGAAACCTGGAAACCTTTTGTTTCATTTGTTTTAAAATGGCAAAAGCAAGGTAATGGCACATTCTCACAGAAGGGAAGAGCAGTTCAGATTGAAGGGACATCCAGAGATTTCTGGTCCAGCTCAGAACAGGAAAAACACTGAATTCAGCCCAGGTTGCCCAAGGCTTTGTCCAGCCCAACGTTTCAAATGCAGCCACTCTGTGAAACTTCTGATACAGTCAGGTCTTATGGTGAATTATTATCTTTTTTTTGAAACTCTTTTGTTAGTTAGAACCTTTCCTCTTTCAATTTATCCTTGTAATCTCTCATGGCCCCCCATTAACCTCTGTCTCACTTAGGGATGATTTTCTTGCATTTATGTTCTGCGATAGAAGCTTTCAGTAAAGGGAATCACTCAACATGCCTCAGTATGTCTAAGTGCATTTCAGGGAAGCAAAAATACAACTTTCAGGCAGAGGTATTGGTTATGCAGCCAATTAATTTATAGTGGCATTATGGGGGAGTGTGGTCCCATGAATCCAAAGCAATTCACTCTGTTCTGCTCTATATCAAGAATCTGCAAACCTTTTAAATGTCTAACATTTAGAAATATATATAACTTCCAACATACAAAAGTAGAAAATGTTCGCAGGCTTTGATGCTGGCACTTGGCTTTGCTGTTTTTTGGGGATTTTTTTGGCCATAATAAAATCAGATCTGTAATTACCATTCGCGATACAGAACTTTCTTCATTTGAACTGCAGTTCAGAGGAAAACAGTTCTTGGTTTAATTCCTGTCCCAAAATACCTGCTACTGAATTCAGAGTTGAACTTCATACCTCATCCTTTGCTAAAAGAGGAGTTCAGTTCCCTCATGCTCGTTGGATCTGGACCTGATGTCGCATCAGTCTTGGCAATCTACGAAAAAAACTCAGTGACTTTCAACCCAAAAACCACCTGTATGTTAAATTATTTCTTCAAAAAACAAATCTGGAGCAGGTATCTGCAAGGCTAGGGAAATTGGCAGAGCCTGGCCTCTCTGCCTCGCTGGAACAGCTGGCATTCCAGGAAAGGCGCCAGCGAAGGACTCTGGGGTGATCTCTGCCAAGCTGAGTTTTTAATTTGTGTAGTTACATGGCTGAATGCAATGTAAATCTTTACAGTTCAAAAACTGAGTAAAGAAAACTTAATTTTACCAAAATCCCACAAGATTTAGATGGGGTGCTTTGGCTCCTTCTTTCCCCTTGCTCAAACACCTTCAAGCCAAGCTGGAGGGCAGTGGAAGTGAATAGGAAACCAAAGTATTTTACCCTAAAGAGTATTAACGGGGACTGATAATGTTCCCACATCATTTGTAGGATAAAGGATAAAAATCTAGGGACTCTGCTCTCCCAGGTGAGAATCTGGAGCGAGGGCTGCTCCAGCCCAGCAGCCACAATGTGTTATTCCTTAGAACAGAGACATTTTGGCTACAATGAGCTGCCCAATTTTCTCATCACCTCCATTTCATGCTTTCCTCATCATCCTTTTACCCCCTGATGGTAATCATTGGCAGTGCCCAGGATGCCTTGTGCATATTTGGGGTGTGCCTCTGAGCATCGTACCTGCTTTCAGAAGAGGGTGCCCACCTTTCCCTGCAGGAAGCACTGCCAGTTCTCCTGCAGAGCTAACGAGCTCCCAGGCACAGCTATTTTAATGAGCAGGAATCAGGCTCTCCTCCAGTCCGGGCTGTTTCCTCCAGGACTCCTCAAAGGCTCACGCTGCATCTGAATTGCACTGATTTTTAATGCATCCAGCAGATTTACACCTGTTTGCGGAGCCGGCCAAGAACATTCTGAAAGTACCTGGCCTATAATTTTGGCCACTCTTTGCCCGCTGTGAATTTCCCTGGTGCACAGAATAAACTCATTCACTTCAGCTATTTGGATACACACCTCTCTTTTCCAAAACTACTTGCTCTATTTTAGCATAACTTTCAAGAACATCCCTTAGCACAGAGAGTCATTGAGAGCACAGCACCAGCAAAGCACCTGACAGCCAGCTGCAATGCTCCAAAACTGATTTATTGCACGGGGATTTGTGGAAAAATGGATTTAACATGCCTACTCCTCCAGCGCAAATGACAGCGCAAAGCTGATCTGCTTTCCGGTTTGTTTGACTTACACGTTTTATATGGCACGTGTCCCTGCAGGAATTTATTAGAACACACCAACAATTACAGTACGGAAAGAGAGTGGCTTTGGTTGAACTCCAGGGGTGACAGTGCCATGCACTCGATGTGCAGCCCCTGAAGATACTTGGCTTCCAGTGATGCCTTCAGGTATTTCTAGTTTTTTACTCTTCATGTGTCTGTAACTTGCTGCAGTTCTGTGCTTCTTACAAAGCGCTAAAATCCTCTATTCCCAGCACCTTTAGCCAAAACAAGGCTCTCTGAATACAAATCCAAGGACATATTCATTGCCTTAGGGCCCGAAAATATGTAAAGAACTGTGAGCTGGGGGAGCAGGCCTGGGGTGGTGAACATCATCACCTGAGGGTGCGATTGGAGAATTAAGGGCCAACGTGCTAATGGGACAGAACTCATAAAAGGTGAAGGGCTCGTGACCCAGCATCCATTTAGGGTGTCATCCCCGATGGGGGCTTTGCTTGCCCGAATGTACCTTCAAGGCCTTTGCAGGCCTTGAATAAATTGTCCGGTTTTTATACTCCTAATTTGTCTTGGCCTCTGTTTCAGGTAGCCTGTCTTTTAGGCAAGACCAGGAACAGAGCTGCCCTGTGCAGGGTGGCCTCAGCCCCCTGCCCTGTCCCCAGCAGCCCAGGACTGCCAGCACACTCAGCTAGATCGGGAACAGCCCTGGTCCCAGGGGGATGGGGTTAATTAATTCGCATGGACAATGGCATTTTGGAGATGCTGCACTCTAATTGCCAGGGACTGTAATAAGTCCCGAGTGCATCTTATTCTCTACAAGAGCGATGCTGTACAGCAAAACCATCTCTGGGCTCTCGGACTGCTGCATTATTACTGTGGCAAAAGCTTGGGTGATGGAGAGAGCCCTTTGAAGGCAGAGAGCCCTCAGACACCCAAGGTGTGTTCTTGCAAAGTGCAAAGATTTCTGCTGCAGCATCTCTGGGTTAACCCCTGCCTTACATTGGAGGCGACAGCAGAAAAGTCAAGGCCCTAATGGTGAAAGGGAATTCTTGAGAAACTCATCACCGTGTGGCCAGAAATATTCCAGGCAGGATCCTGATCCTCAGGAAAATCTGAGGATGGAGATGTGAGACTGATTCTTTCTGGGGCTGTTCCTCCAGCTCAGCCAGCATTATGGCTGAGGAACATATGACAGAGACGGGAGAGCAGACACCTCGGAGAAAAACTGAAATTCAGAAGTGCAAGAAGAGAGAGGGGGATGGGGTCAGTGTTTCCTCAAGGAATAGGCAGAAAAGAGCAGGCACTACCTGCTGCAGCTGTTTGGAGACACAGCCTTGTCTCCCCCACACTGTGTGCCAGGGAGGCTCAAATGGAGGCAAAAAAATGCACTTGTCAAATATCTGGGAGCACCACTCTCACCTTGTCATAGCTCCAGGCACCCAGCTGGCATCCTCTGTGTGTGTCTGCAGAAATCCAGGGGTGCAGAACACCGGAACCCCCAAACCAGCCCCACAGGGGAAACTGCAAAGGGCTCGCCGAAACCAGCAGGGAATGTCTGCTGCAGGAAGGGAGGATGGAAACAGGGGGAAAGGGAATTGCAGGAGCATATGGAGAGCTGTGACAGTGTGGGAAACAGGGCTTGGGAAAGGCTGCTGAAGCAGCAGGGCGGCGGAAGGGTGTGCAGAGGGAGGTGTTTGGGGACAGGCTGTTGGGAAGCAGAGCCATGGGGTCTGGAAGGGAAGGGCCATCGCTGGAGCAATGAAAATGTCCCCCACGTCCTTCTGCAGGACCTGAGGAGCAGAGCAGAGCCCAGAGCAGCCCCTGAGCTTGCCTGGGGGTGGTGGCACCTCCTCCAGCACCCACAGGCACCTCAGCTGGGGAGCTGTGCCAATGTCCCCTTGTAGCTGTCACATCCCTGGACCCCACACCACTGTCCCCATCCTCTGGGCTCATCCCCCTGCTCCCATGGTGAACCAGCCATGGGGCTTTGCACAGATTTATTTATGGCACAATGTCCCTGGAGAAACACAGGTGTGGGGCTTGAGTCTTGGATGCAACGCAGAGATATGAAATAAAAAAAGTAAAGCCAAGACTGCAGTGCTTTCTCCATTCTTTCTGTCGTTCTCGTTTCCTGTTGCTATGCCATTTCCCAGGCAAGTACAAAAGGAACAGCTTCCTCAGTGACAAAAATGAGATTATTCAAAGAGCCCCTCTATCTTCTCATATTTATTGTGATAGGCAGTGTTAGAAGTGTTTGACAACAACTCAATTATTCGCAATGAATAGAGGAAGGATAGGCAGGCAATTATCCACTTTACCCATGTGAGAGACACCCATATTCAAAATCCACATTCAGAGAGATTCACATTATTTCTAAACCCTTTTGCATATTTTTAATTACCAGCTTCCATTTAGGCGGATGGTTATGACTCCAATCAGTGAGCTTTAGAAGGGCTGAGCACTTGGGCTGAAGCCAGGCTTGCTTTTGTCTCATTCACATCAGCACTCCAATGTGAGCATTTTGGGTTAGGCTTTAAGAAGCAGCCTCCAGAATGGTGCACATCAGTAGCAAACCTGATTAAAAATGTGTATCAAAACACAAGGCATGAGAAGCGTTTCCTTCAATGTAGATTTCAGCAAGGTGAAAAGATTGCATTAAAAAAAAATTAAATTACATGGAAAATTTCTATCATGTGAGATTTTATTGAACGTTTGGAATTTTTTAGAGCTTGCTTTCAAATGAAAAATTATTGAGTTTTTATGTAAATGTTTTTACTTAATATTTGAAATATTTGTCTTAATATTTTGAGAAACCTGTTCCTTCTGAGGAAAATATTTCCAGGGGTATGATTTTATTTACAGAGTGGGAACATTTTAAAACTGCTGAAAATCTAGTGTCTACCCCTTTGAAGTACATATATGTCCTTCTGTATTATTTGTTCCCAAACATGTTGGGAGAAAAAAAAAAAAAAAAAAAAAGTGAAATGCAGCTTAGGTCATGGAACTGTTCACTTTTAGAATTTGAAATTGGACTTTTACATTCATTGTTGTGTGTGTTAGCAGAGTATTCTGCCAATGGGAACCCATATTTCCCTGCATGAAAGTTTCCAAGTTTCACAGTATCAGGATTATTCTTAACTCTTCAGCTGCTGGAAGCATGGGATTAGATAGGATCCACACTTTTCTTTTTTAAGAAAACTGTAAATCATTGAATTAAGCATCATTTAAACTATTATTTAAGTGCTCTTGCACCTTCACTCATCATTTTTAATGTACAACTTTGCAACACCAGTGCCATAATTTTAATAAAGTTATTCCTGAGGAATAACAAGGATCCGTGGTATTTTTTACAGCTTCTTTAGTTTTTACCATATCCAGCTCAAACTCAAAGTACATCCTGGAGCAGCCTGACCTCCAGCACACAGGTTGCTCCTCAAAACCCCAACCCAACTGCAGCTTCTGCCAGCTGGGAAGATTGGGACAAGGGAGAAAAAGGATCAAGGGCAAAGGGTCCCCATGGCTGCCTCTCCAGAATATTGTTTGGGGCTCAGTTTCCATCCTTGCTAGGTACTTCTCCTCCTTTCCAGTTTTATTGCATGGTCCTCATCAATATTCCTCAAAATGCTGGCTATGAGCTGGACAAAGAGTTCATCTTGCCCGGACCTCACCAAGGCCCCCGAACGAGAACATGTCCCCCGTTCTTGTAGAATGCCCCACATTTCTCACCACCAGCAGCTGTCCAAGGTGCAGACCCCAATTCCTGGCTCCAGAGCCTGCCTGCAGAGCCAGGATTGCCGCAGGAATTGGGAGCCTGCAGTAAAATCATGCAGGAGAATGCCAGGAAAAAAAAAAAAAAA
>VZRL01004409.1:1702267-1776180 GCA_013397895.1 Origma solitaria
GATGGATGGATGGATGATGGAAGGATGGAAGGATGGATGGATGGATGGATGGATGATGGAAGGATGGATGGATGGATGGATGGATGGATGGACAGGGATGGATGGATGGATGGACAGGGATGGATGGATGGATGGACAGGGATGCATGGGTGATGGATGGATGGACAGCAGGGCAGTGCAGCTGATGGAGCAGAAGGCACATGGCAGGACCAGAAGGGACATCACCCTGTGGATCATCTGACACTGTAATCAATGTGCTAATCCACCTAGTTTCCTTCTGGGTACCAGAAGGGGAAATATCATGGTAACAGGGAGAAGGGTTTCACTTTCCAGCATCCACTTCCTCAGGAGGTACAGGGTAACTGAAGATAAGGCCAAGTTTGCCAACAGGTTGGCAGCATTCAGAGTCTCTAGCTTTGGACATCTAATTTTGTCACTCAGACTGAACTCCTGAAGCACCCACCTCTGAGAATGTCCATTTAGCTATTCTGAATTGCCCCCCAAAAATGTTATTACCTAATGGACAGACCTGCAGCTCTATTCACATTTATTTGCATTAGTTTCACTGGTCCTATTTTGAATATTTTTAATGCCCTCTGGCTCTTGGGCAATATTCTATGTTGTGCTGATGAACAGGTCCATTTTGTCATGTGGTTCATTTTCAGCACCTCAATTTTCATCTTGAATAAAGAAACACAAGTTTTGGGGTCCAGACTAGTCTGTGGAGCAGCAGGTTCTGAGACCGTTGGCTTCTCATCTGCTGTTTAACAAAGCTGAGATCAATAACTAATTCACAAAGCTCTTTATGGGCAATTGAAAAAGAAAAAGAGAAAAGAGGAAAAGAGCCATGGCATGTAAACACCAGCAATTCCCCATTCCCATGAAAGGAGGCACAAACACAACACCTGATGTTTGTGTTCTGCAAACATTTGTGCCAATACAAAATCATCTGACCAATGTCCATGGAAAGCAAAGGCAGGGGAAGTGCAAAAATTGTGGTACATTTTCAGATAAAAATACATATATGGGGAAAAAAACCCAATAGCATTTACCCATCCAGCTCAGCTTGAATCCCTAAAATCAAAATAAGGTTGCGGGAATGTTGAGGGGAAATAGGAAAAAGTAGAAAAAGATACCTTGTTGAGGCTATTTAATTGAAAAGCAGGTTCCACCTGCATCCTTATATCCTAAAACGAGTTTATTCCTGCTTTTTCACCAACTGATGGAGCTCTTCACTGAGCGGTGTCTAGCAGTGATCAAGGTGATACTATATCTCTTTAGAGAGGCAGCACTCTCCAAGGATCTGTTAGTGTCATGACTTGCCAGTGATGTATTGCTCTAAAAAGGGTGTCTTCTACAAAAGAACAGGTCCTGGAGCAGATTTACCCCTAATTACAGGAAGGAAGGAACAGGAGAGGTATGCAGATACCAGAAGATTCATCTTGCCAAAATAGAAAGTGTGTTGCTGCAAGCTGGAGAATTTAAATGGTGATGCTTTGGGAAGAGTCCCATGCTGAACAAATACCTCCTCTGCAATAATCAAGAATTAGGCTGGAAAAATGCAGATATCCGAAACCATAATGTATGTGGTTTTTTAGATAAGACATTTACTTCTAGCCAGAGAGACTCAAAATACCTTTTTACTTCATCTTCTAATATAGCACAGCATCTCACATTGAATCTATGACTCAGTATCGTACAATCACATCCTGGTTTTATTAGGTAATTACTCCTAAGGAGCAACTGGAGAAGTCCCACTACCCTCTGGTACTTCTCGGGTTTCCTGCATTTGTCACCTGAAGATGATTATTTGCCGTCCTGTGCTACTGCTAATTATCATTATTTTTTTATACCAGACATTTGCATTAGGTTGTTATGTCAGCCTAATAACCACAGTGCCCCCAAACAATGATACACAAGGGTGCACAACTGAGAGGGTTTTATGCATTTTCTCCAGTTCACAGCATAAGAATTATAAAATGGTTGAAATTATTCTACAGCCTTAGACAAGTCATTTAAATTAGTAGCAAGCCCAGGGGAAAAAAAAACCCAAAAACAAACAAGCAGTCTAAATCTCAGCTCCCACTCCAACCACAGAACAACAAAAATGTTACCTCTGTATTAGTTCATTATTGTGTATCACATTGTCTTTGAGAGCTGAGCATAGGAGGGATTAAGTTACTAAATGTTCTTATCATAAAACAGATATTGCAATCCTCAAGTTTCCTCTGTTAATCTGTTTGTTTTGCTGTATCTGGAGGATAAAAAATGTGGGAGTATGAAACATTTATCTGTTAATTAGCAATTACAAAACATTAATGGGGCTTGTGTGTTTTAAAATATGTAAGACAATGTTTGATTTTATGCTTTGTTTGGAAATATCGTAAGGATTGAGGTATATTCAATAAATAATTTAAAACACTATATGAAGAGATAGGTGCAATCAAAAGAAAGAGGCAAAAGTCTAGGCTGAAAGTTATGACCTTTTAGCAAAGGTGGGTGTGTTTGCACAAGCACAAATGTCTGAGTGCCAGCTCCAGCATTAGGACTTGCCTAATTCATTTAAACATATGCAAATGAATACAAAATGTCAAGCTATGCCAGTTAATTGCACAATGAGTTGCATTTGTCAGCAAAATTTCCTTGCACTACCCCCTCCCTGCACCACTGATAACAGAAATTTTTGTTCTTTCTGTACACGCAGGGCTGGAGCATTTGGGGCACCTCAGTGTTAGCTTGATGGGGTTCAACCATCATCATCATGGGGAAAATGCAGAATAAGTCAGTGTGCAGAGTGATTTTGATTGACACGTGGAGGGGTCATCGATCTGAAGTTTAACCTGGCAGAGTTTCTGTCCCTTCTGAGCCATAAAGCCCTGTCAGCTTCATGCTGCAAAGCAACACCAGACAGAAATCCCCACGCTGAGAAATTTGCACTGAGGCAGCAGGAAACTGAGCCATTTGCAAGTGTGTTTGCCAGGGAGAAGCTGACAGGAGAGGTCACGTTCGGAGGAGGATTTCTGTGTCCTGATTTCATTGAGAGCAGGATTGCACTGTAGGGGAAAGGCAAATCCTGAGAGCTTCCAACAGCGTGAGGAGATGGGGCTGAGAAGGGACAGGGATGTAACAGCGACAGAAAGCCTCTTTCTTGTCAAAGGGATGACCCTGGCCTTTATGATCAAGGTGTATCCATTTTTTTTAAAAAAATTATTTATTTATTTTATTTATTGCTGTCCATTTTTGGTTTTTTAATTAATTTATTTATTTTTTTTATTGCTGTCAGGTGACAGACTGTGTCTGAAAAGCAGCCTTTGAGATTCTCTTCCCAAACACTCAGAGAGGACGAGTAAACAGGGAATGGGACCATAACAGTACATTTTCTAAAGCTGAGTAGAGGAGTGCCCAGGTGGATCTGGGCTTTTCGGCCTGGAAAAGAAAAAACTGGGGAAGCAAAAAGGATTCAAGAAGCTATGGGTGGCCTGGCCCTCCCAAGTGACCACAAGGTCTCTTGGTTTCACTCAAGTTGGCTCAGCAGGACATGGGCTCGCTGACATGGGCAGCTCTGCTATGAAATTCCTGTTATTTCTGTAATCTCATCATTATTTATTGTGAGATAGGACATCTGCAATGCTTTTTTTGACATTCCTATACATTTGGGGGCTTTGCGATGCACCAAGGGCTGTGTGTCTTAGAAGGGCTCCAGTGAATTGCTTTGAATTGCAGAAAAACTCCCTGGTGGAAGGGTGGGAAGGAAGTGAGTGATCTCTGAGAGGATGAGCTTACTCAAGAGCTTAAAGGGTACGGTGGAGATGCTGAGCTGGCACAAGCAGCGACCTTGGGAGGGAGCAGAAAGACACTGAGGAAGTGAGGTGTCAACCTCCATTATTTCTGAAACTTCCTTTTTTCCCATTTCCTTCATTTCCAGATCCATCTATCAGTGCACAGGGTAGCTCTGATGAATTTTCCAAGCCCACGGGCAGATCCTCTCCCAGAGAGAAGCAGCATGCTTTAATGGCGAGCCAGAAGGAGCTGTCCTCCTCACCATTAATGCCACCTGAGGATTGAAAACCCTCGGAGTGAGTCTAGTAGGACGCCAGCCAAACTCCCTATTGTTCCAGGAAAAATGCGCCTGTCATCAAAGCGTGGCAGGGCAGTGCTTCCATTATCTCCCAGAGATATTCCTCCCTTCACATCACCACCCTGCCAAGTTCCTGCAGGAGCAGACGCTCCTTAGGACACCCACTGCTCTCTCAGGCTCGGTGTTATTTGTATTAATCCCAATATTAATTGGCACTATTAACCCCAGGGCGGTTGTGGAGCCAAAGCAATGCCAGGGGCACCCCTCCTTTGCAGGGAATTTCATGTCTATCCATCAAAGGCAACACAAAGAGCGAGACTTCGGAAGGTCAGATGTTGAAAAATCATGAAAAGCTTACACTTGCCTGGAGTACTCTGAATTCTATTCGCCTCCTTACTCTGCACCTTCTCTCAACTGTCCTGTGCCATGGCAACCAGCTAATGGGACTGTGCATTAATAAAAATAAGCTCTGCAACCAGAAATAAGTGAATATTGGATGTTTTCCCTCATTTGTGACTTTCAACCTTGTGGGTTTTTTGGTGGTTTTTTTTCCTGTTCCTGCTGCCTTTCTCCTGAGGCCCTACCAGGGGTAAGACCCAAGCAAGCTGGACACAATTTTCAAATTAAAATAACCATCTTATTTCTCAAACAGATTCAAACAGATTTTTTTTTTTCTAAATTGGAGGCTTGGGGGATTTCTTTGTATGTTGGATCCGAAGTCCAGATTTCCCATTTCATGAAGCACGGGTCACAATGACATCCCAAGTGTCCTGGGGGTTTCACCTTGGAGGAATTTCTGAGGGGAAATGCTTGCTCATTTGAGAGATCTACCAGGGCACGTGGGACATCACTCGTACTTCACTGCAACACCCAAGGCCCTGCTGTCAACAAAACCGTGGGTTGCTAGAAACAAAACAAAAAGAGAGACTAGAAAAATAAAGTTAGCTTTGTGGAAGGAAATTGCTAGTTAAGAACGTGGTTGTTGGAAACAGGTGTTAATCTTTACTGGCTTGGTCCCTGCGGGAGTCACTCGGGGTACCAGAATGTCCTCGAGCTTCTTGTAATGTCATTGCCAGCTGCACAGAGAGTGAAGTGACTTCTCCTGCCTTCCCTGCCCTGAGAGACACAGAAGAAATAAAGGGGAATATTATATATAATATATATATTATATAGGCAGTCCTATTTTATATATNTTTATATATATATATATATATAATATAGGCAGTCCTGCCTCGGAAGCGCTGCTCTATCTGCCCATTGCAAACGATAACTGCAGGGGCTGCAGCTCAGCTGCCAGAACGCCCCAACAACAAACTGCTAACACCAATTCTGACCAGTGCAGGGTTTTCTGAGATCTGACCGCGCTACTCATCCCAAAGAAGTGCCTTCTCCTCGCCAGTTTGGCAGTGCTGCAGTCCCATGGGAGGTTCCTGCAGGTGGAGGAGCTCCAGGGAGCTGGAATGTCCCTGGGCTGGGTGCAGAGCCCCAACCTCCAGGCAGAACAGCCAAAGACATGTGGAGCAAGGGTGGCATTGGAGAGAGGTTTCAAAAGCTGCTCTGCATCATGCACTGGGGCCATTGCATTGGGAACCTCTGGCGTCCTCCCAGACTCACTGCCACATTCCTGCGCAGGTATTAATCATGATGGCAAGAATTGCATTCCCTGCCCTGTTCCCCCACTGCAGCAGGCAAGTCTGATTTTTGGACAGCATTTCAGCTCTCACAGTTACGTTCTGAGCAGAGGCAGCCGCAGCTGCAGCTGTGACACAGCAGCTTGAGCATGCAGCACACGCAGCTGTGACACACACAGGTACAGCAGCCCTGTGTTATCCTGCTCCTGCTCTTGGGCAATGAAACATCTGCTTTCCACAGGGAAATAATCTCTTTTGTGTGAGCCTAAGGGAAAAGAAGCTGGTTTGTTTCATTTTTCACACTGCGCGTTTACTCTTCGTTAAAACAGATTACAATGAAGGCAGCCCAGCGTCGCTCAAACCATTCCTTCCCACCAATAATGAGAGGGGGCAACTTCTGATCACTGGCCACTTCGATTGCCAAACCACCAACCTTTTTGCCCGTTTATTCAAAGAGCCTTTGGGGAGCTGACAGCTCATGAGCAAGCTCCAAACCCTCCCATGGCACAATTCACATCCCAGCTTCTTTGACCCACTTCTAATCATTCGATTCAAATCATTATTTTAACATTATGCACTTTTGAAAAATAACCTCTCTATAAGGCAGAAAAGCCAAAGTGAAGGCAAGTTGCAAATTCAAACCACCGCACACTACTGCAATGTCCAAGAGAGGGGCTGTAGAATCAGAGAATAGCTGAGGTTGGATGGCACCCCTGGGTATCAGCCAGTCCGCTTTGAATGCCAATGGACACCTTGGCCAATGGATACCAAAAATATAAATCTGAAAGGACAGAGCAGAGATGTGTTGCTTAGAATCTCAGCAGCTGCAATGGGATTTTAAAACTGAAATGTTTCAGTGATGTGCGCTTGGCTACAAACCTCCAGAAAAAATAGGGGTACGCTTTGTAATAGTTTGTCCATAAAATCTATTTTGAGTGTCCACATACGAGCCCCAGTCAATCAGGACAGAGCAGCCAAGTGCACACAGATATTTATGCCCTGTTCTAATTCCTATGCTCTGTTTACTGCTGCAGCAAACCAAATGCAATTGCTCATGCATTTTCCCAACATGAATACAAATCTGCCTTGTCCACTTTGACACTTCTCCAAACCGCAGTGGCTCCCTCAGACAGGCTCCCCCACTCTCCCCACATTTCCCACTCTTTGCACATTTAGCACATTTCCGTTTTGCCCTTTTCCCAGTGCAATCAAGTGTGTTTTGAAGCAGCCGGGGGCTCACCGATGCACACGTGCATTTTACACATTTTGAGACTTGTGAGCCAAGCGAGGAGAAGCAGCAGTTTGGCTCCCCCTGAGCCATCACGCGGGTCTGGAGCAGACCCAAGAGGGTGTGTGTGCATGTGTGAAAGGAAGAGAGAGCTCTAACGAGCTCAGGTTGCATCCAAGACAAAACAGTTACTCATTGCCAGAAGCCAGTGGCTTTGCCTACTTGAGGAATTCCCATCTCTAACCTTTGCAGATTAAAAAAACAACAAAAAAAACCAACCCGTGCATTTAGCCAGCCCCTCATCATCCTCTCGTTTATCAAACACAGACAACTATCTCTAACAAGTCAACTAAAGCATACAGGGAAATGCAGCATTCCCAGCTCTCAAACCTATCGGTTACCAGTGGCTAAACAAATAGAGGGGTAGTCTTTCAGAGGAATTGGCTTCCTATCTATTCTGAGAGAGCCTGCAAATTGAACGGTGATTTATTAACCTCTATTGAAGGACAGAGCTGTTAATAAAAGTTCACCTACAAATACCTGAGAAAATGTCGATATCCACAAATGACAAGTCCTGAGATTCCCACTTAGCCCAAATCAGCACAGTGCAGTGTGCAAGCAATTGCATCCATTCAAATTATGTGCTTATGTCCCAACAGTTTCTTTTATTTGAAATAAATACATAGATCCAGGAAAAAACAGCAGCACTTTTCACTACCTAAGTCCTTAGAGCTGGCAACTTCATACAATTAAAGTCATGTCCAATGTTACTGAATTAGGAACAAACTCAAAAAGAATAGGTCAAGAAGTAGTGCCCACACTTGCAAAGGTCACTCATTTATTATGACTTATTTGCATGAAAACCTGGGTTTGGGATATTTTCCATGTCCACTGGCCTAAATTTGATGTAGTTCAAAGGAGGGCAGAATTTGGCTTCATTTCAGTGAAAGTGTTAAGTGTATGATCTCTTAGGACTCCATATTCTGTGTGATTATGCTTTTGTGGAGAGCAGGATGTTGCATGAAGGGCTCTCTTCATTAGTTTACAGACTTATTTTTTTAATGCTTGAAGCCTTTTAATAGTGCTGAGGACCATAAAGCTGTTGTGGCAATTAAGAGAAAATAGATTACATTTTTAAGTAAGGTACCAAAAATCATGCTGTTCATTCCTGCCAAAAATAGCAGCTTTAGATTTCTCATAAGAATTCCAGTACTGAAAGGAGGGAAAAAATGTCAGAGCAATCATTCCTCACTCTGGGAATCGGTGAAAAAGCTTAGTGGTCCAGACTGTGCAAGATCCACAGTCCAGATTCTCACCACTGCGTCCCTCCTGTGCTCATTTAGACATGTGCAAAGTAGATACAAATTTCTATTGCAGCAGAGAAATATTCCTGCTTTCCCAGTTTCCAAAAGTTTAAATGACAAAACCTGTTATAGGCCAGGAGGGAATCAGCCCCTTGTTTAACTGAAACTGCTCGGACCTTTTGCTTTTTCCCAGGAAGAAAAGATCACTGAGATTAGGTTTTCTTGTATTGTTTCTAATAAATTCTGGTCCCAACACAATGAAAAAAATGCTGAAAAAAAAGTTTTGTCAGACTTGTCCATGAGATTAAGAAGAAGGATCCAACTAGAAAATCAAAGGAAATTTTAAGACCTTGGTATCAAAAATTATTTCAGGTAAAAGAAGGAGCTTAAATTAGGGGTAAAGCTTTGGCAGAGATTTATACAGTTGGATTTTCTCGTTGTGACATACAGATAAACAAGTATTCTCATTGTATTGGTCCCATGTGAGAGTTCATTAGACTGTTACATCTATTTTCAATAAAACGTGAGACTTTAACTGTGCGTAGACTAACGAATGTCTGTGCAATAATGATATGAACTCTATCCAATATATGTGCTGTTTGCAGCTTATTAGTAAATATCAGGCAGAATATAAGTCATTTGTCCTAAAGAAGCCCGTAATTTAAGACACCTAAGGAATTCCAGGGCTTTGCAAGGCAGTACATGAAGTAACATGCAACTCATGCTGTCATTATGGCTTATTTGAGGGGTTTAGATAAAGGGGAAAAATGCCAAAAGCAAACTAACACTTCAGAGGTGCAGTTAAGAAATGACATGCTTTATGGGGGTGGGGGGGTAACTTCTCCCTTGCTGATTTTACTTTTTTCCCCCCAAATCTGAGTAATTATGGCATTCCATTTCTCGCACAGCTTAATGCCTCGATGTGTTGCCCAGACTGCAAACACATTGTCAGGACACAAACTTTTCTTTCCTAGGGCACAGACTGAGTGATCCGATCCTCCCCTGTGGAATTACCCTGCTTGTGTCTGGGGCAGGTCCCAGTGGAGAGCACGCAGGAATCCTGCAGATCAGCCAGGAAGAGCTCCAGCCCAGGAGAGACTTTCCCAATTCCCTTCTGAGGCGCCAGTGCCAACACCATGTTCTTGGCTTGGAGAAGTGTGAGTTTCTGATTCATTTTTATTTTTAAATGAGCCATTGCATGGTGGAAACCCCAAGCCTTTCCACGCCAAGGATTGCCATTATTATTAGTGACATTTAGCTGGGGAACGCTGAGTATCACATGAGAAGAGCAACGTTTCCTGCAGGTCAAAATGCCCTCTCAGATGAAGCTGAGAGTGCTGTTCTGCTCTGTGGGGGTGACCAGAGATGTGGGGAGCTCCTTCTGCCCAGGACAAGCAGGGTGGAGAGCATCATCTCTGGATTTGTGGTGCCACTGCTGCTCACGAGAAAAGGGTTTGGAGCCTGCTCTGTTTGGAGCCTCCTGGCTTGGAGGGCAAATGTGGGAAGTGAATACAAAGAACTGAGGCACAAAAATGGGAGAGTATGAATAAACGGAAGGGGAAGAAAGACTGAAAAATATGGTGAACTCCCAGTGACACAGGCTTTGCACGCAAGACATGCCTAGGACAGAAGCTGCCATGCAGCAAGGGCTCCTCCTCTATCCCTGTGTCACACAGGTTTGGATTTGGCCCTTCCCAGCACAGCTGAAAAGCCTGGATTTGGTTGTGTGCCTGGTGATCACCCAGGGACTCACAGTCCTGCCTAAAGGTGAGCAGCCCCAGGTTAGGAACTGACCTAAAGCTGTGACACAGCACTGGAAGCTTAATTAATAAGATATGCCATCCCCCAGAGAGCAACTCAGCAGCATAATGGGAATATCTTCAGAAATTTTTTTCTTCAGAATTGGCCTCTGGTGCTCGTGGTCAAGCAGTCCATGCTAGGTAAAATCAGGACTTGGTAACCAAGGCTTGGCCTATAATAAATCTCCCAAGACAAGTGGCATCAAAATGAAAGAAGCCAGACAGGGAGTCACACACACACTGTAACTTGGTTTGGGTTAGGTTTTGGGTTTGGTTTTTTTATTTCCTTTGAGCTCGTGTCAGGGGGAAAAAGGAAAAAAGAAAAAGAAAAAAAAAAAAAGAGAAGCAGACACCAATTCAGCAGCTTCATGAGTGTAGTGCATCATCCTACAGCCAGAGAGGGCAGACCTGGACACATCCCTCCCATCAGCCACTCCAGACCCTCAGCCTGGGCTTTGAGGTGCAAGTCTTGGTCCCTGTGAAGCCCTGCTGTTCCGCACTGGGATATTTAGTATGCAGCTGACAGCTCTCCCTTGCATTTTACATTAAGTCCGTGGCAACTGTGCAGGCACAGGAGCATTTCCAGCACCCCTGGGTTACTGTGAACGTCACGGCTCGTGTGTTCGTGCCACTGGCAGCTCTGGCAGAAACCCAATATCACTCCTGACTATGTGGCAACCCCGAGTTTAATGATCAAAACTGAAACAAAAAGCCCAGATAACATTAAAGTCACGTTTCAGCTCAATCTCTGTAACTTTGAACCACCAGGTCAAGGCTGAAGATTTTCTGAGAAATTTTTCAGCAGGACAGCCACGTAGCTCCCTTCAAAGAGCACAGACTTCAAAATCTCATCTCTGACAAGGGATCATTTAAAACCTGCCCAGTTGTTGTTGCAGGGCAGAATTCAGGTCTGAGAATGAAATCAGCCATTAACTTTCCAACCTGCTGCCCCTGGGTGCTGCTCTGCTGCAGGCAGGGACCCAAAAATTCCCTCCCCATCACCTTTCGGGCCCATCCCCAATTTCGGTTCCCATTAATTGCCTCTCAGTAGAACGGAGGGCCCCCAACAGAGATCAATGCCTGACACCATAGGCAGGTACAGAGGGTGGGATTCCTCTCACCTCATTTTGGCTGTCTAAAGATTAGCTATCTCATTTAAACTAGTCCTCTAGCCTCCCTTTATAGTCCACGGGGAGAGATAGGCACCTTTGTGGTAAAATTCGTCAAGGGTCCTAGGTGATGAATTTAATGTGTGTGTTTAGGGCTGAATTCAGCAAAGTGCTTAAGCAAATGCTTATCTTTAAGCACATGAATGATCTGATCTCTGTTAAGTGGAGCACTTCAGCATGTTCTGAGTTTAAAGATTACCACGGGCCTAAGAGCTTTGCTGAGCAGCTGAGCGTGGAGTTGGGCTTGGCACATGAATCAGGGCAGAGCAGAACCCCAAAGCACAGCACTGAGCCTAGGAGAAAGAAGGATTTGGGGAAAGGTGGTGGGAAGGAAGGCAGTGTTCAAAGGCAATCAATGTTTGAGGGATGGCTGAAAATCCCAGGTGAATAAAAGAGGATTAGAAACAGCCCTGGGTGGGTGTCTCTGCTACCTGTGAAATTCCCCGTGGTCAGAGCGGTGCTCTGCTGTAGTTGTACTCCAATTGTTGGCTCTGATTTTCTGATATTCGTGGAGATTCTCGAAAGCTCTCAGGCAAGTCAGGCAGGAGCACGACAAGATGGCAAAAGAACAAACTTTATTTACCAGACTTTCTTTATATATGCATTAATAATCTAATAATTATTGGTTGGCAATTTTCCACCCCCTAAAATGATTGGCTACAGCCCTACAACACTCAGTACCAAAACAAAGAGATTAGAAAAGCACAAAAATGCAACTTTTCTCTAGTCTCCATGAGAAAGAAGAGAAAGTCTTTTAAAACTGTGGTTTTAGGATTTCATAATATTCACGGGATTTGTGGAAGCTGCAGAGGAAGCTGGCAAGGAAGCAGGCAGAGACCCCAAGATGGCAAAAAAGAAAGTTTTATTTACAGAAACTTCTTTATATATCCATTAATAATCCAGCAACCATTGGTCAGCAGAGAATCCACCTCCCAAAGTCATTGGTCACAGCTATACAGCACCTAATACCAAACACAGAGATTAAGAAAGTACAAGAAGTGCAGCTTATCTCTATTCTCCATGAGAAAGAAGAGAAAGATTTCTAAAACAGTGCGACTACATAAAACAGTGCAACTACACTCTGCCCTCCGTGCTGCTGCCACAGGACAAGGTGGCACTCAGTGCACTGGGAATGCTACAAATCCAAAAGTGATGGAAGGGAACACGGATTGAATGCAGGTGCGATGGATTTATGGCCATCACCACCACAGGAAGGCACAGAGGACTTAACAGTATCACACAAGAGGCTGAACGTTTCTGAGGACACCCAGAGAGAGACAAAAATAATACCAAGAGGGAAAATTAGGAATACTCAGCAACCTTCTTTAGGGCTTGAGGCAGTTTCCAATGGCTAAAAATCAAGATGCAACCCACAAGGAAATTATGAGGGAGTGCAGATAACCTCTCAGCAGCCTCTGTTTGGATCCCTCGCATAGCTCTGAAGCTTTTTGTACCAACCGCTGCCAGATTCACACTGAACTGATGCGTGTCCATCCCTGTGGCTCTTCTTTTGAGCCTTTGTATGTAAAAAATCCCGTAAGAGTTTCAGCACTTAAATAAATGCCCTGAATTCAAATTTAAAACTCCAGCTTCTGCAATTAATGGGTGCTGGTTGGAGCACAGAGCTGCATTAGAAAAGGTTGGCTTAATATGGTAAAATTAAACCAGTGAGACAACATCCGTGTCTATAAAATTATGAATTATATCCCATGCTTTCGAAATACCCTGCTCCTCTTCACGCTGATTAAAGTGAGATCTTAACTATGTCCTGAATTACAGGGCAAAAACATCAGCTATGGAGGTGTCTGTGTATTTATGTGTGGTCCAGGTTTTCACACATCTCTGTCTGTACCCAAACCTCTTCTGGATCTGTTGAGATGAGATATCTTTCAGGTGTTTTTCTAATCTTGGCCTTAATCTGCCTACAAATTGCTGACAGACAGATGTCATTCCGGTCCCATGGAAGAGGCCAGGAGAGAGGAGGCTGCAGATACCAAACTCACTGTAGGGAGAAAAATACCGAAGAGGCAACAAGACAAGCAGGAAACCCAAAGTGAATGCAGAAATTCAAATCCCACAGCAAAAAATCACTCTCCGTTGTACTGTACAGCCTTAGAATCTTTGTGCAAGAATGGAGTTTTTACCAGTTTGAGTTTGGTATTTTATGAGCACGTTCTTAGCACAGAGCCCTGCTCTGAGAGACATCTCTCTGTCCCTTCCAGGAGGGACAAGTGACACAAACATCTGACAGAGACCCTGCCCATCACAAAACATCACAACAGAAGCACAAAAAATTACTGCTGCACTTCAAATCAGGTGTCTCCAATGCCAGTGGTTGGGACAGCACAAAGGCTGGAGAAATCTGAACTCTGAGGAATAAATTCCCCTATTTTCTTACAGGAAATCTTTGTATGACAGAGTAATTTGCCCATGAGGCTCCATGTGGGAAACAAGCCTGAAAAACATCAGCATCTGGGGATTTTAGCTGTCTTGGTCTAAGAGGGAAAGCAGACAGGGAAACAAAGATGATTTACTTTTTTTTGTGGAAAAAAAAAGATACTTAAGCAGAAAGTCAGAGGAATCACCTTCCCAACATTTTTTTTTCTCTTCTTATGATATATTCCTTTTCTTTTCTTATGTGTGTCATAGTTACAGGAAGCTGATTGAAGATGTTTTATAGTGCGTGTCAGGAAATATTAATATCACCTTTTAATTACCATATAACACCCTGAGTGCTTTTACAGGATGTGTTGAGGGGGAGAGCTTTATAGATAAAATGACTAATAGAGCACCTTTCAGTACCTGAGGCCTTTGAGGTGCTGAGCAGAAAATTAAATTTTAAAAAAACCAACCAATATTTCTAACACAGATACATTGCTTCTAACTCTTCTGAATTGTCCCTCATCTCTTAGTATTTTGTTTTTCCTAAATGGTCTCCCTGGAGACAAGTGATTGCATGAGGTTCAGGGCTCTTCCTTTAAATAGAAGAAATTTTAAGTTTTTAACTCCTGGTGCCCACGAAGAAAAACCTGAACAATGTTTCTAACAACCCAGAAGCTGACTAAAAGAATATTTTGCACCCTGTATTTATTGCCTCCATTCCCTAAGCTCATCTCATGTACTTGGACACCGGCTAGACCAGATCTGAATATTCACTGCAAATTACCCAAAATGCAAAGTAAAATAAATGTTTGGGCATTAGGCTGGCAGAATTTGGGTGAGTATTGCTGGTGCTGACTGTGCCTTTAAACTTTATTCCTCCTGCAGAAGGTATTTCCATTGATTGATTAAAATCTTGGCTCACTGGCCCAGGCTTACTGCACTGCCCCACGGCAATGGCTGTGATAATGACTGCCTCAGCTCCCCACAAAGAAATGCGTATTTTCCTCTGTGTGGAAGGGGAAAAAATAATGCATATTCCCCAGTGATCAGCAATCCACATGGATTTCTAATAATCAGAGGGTTTCCTCTGGTCCAGCAGTGTGTTGTAAAGCAAAGTTTATAATGTTGAAACAGCGATTGCTGGCGGCTTTCTTCCTAATTTCTTGCCTAAGTGAAGTGTGGAGACCAATTTCCCATTTTACTGTTACCTTCAATAAAAATTAGCATTTAACTTGTCAGAAGGAGCTATCTCTCATGCCAAGCAGTGTCACAATGTTGAAAACTCTGCACTAGTGTGTTTCTGTTAGCTTTTTTCCAGCAGCAGGGCAGTTCCCAGAATAAAAGAGCCAAGATTCAACTCCTTGTAATTATTGACAGACGAAACGCATGTGCTTAACAAAAAGGCAGGAGCAGAAGTACAGCCCAGGGCCAAGTTTAATGGTCTAGTGGTGATAGTCTGCAGCAAATGGACATTGGAGAGATCTGAGCACTGCCTGTGAAATGAATGAAAATGGCTTTTTAATTATGCATCAGCTGCAGAAGTTGTTTGCAGCCAAGCCACTTTTAAAGCAGGATGTTGGGAAGATCGAGACGAGGGTTTTCGTCCTGGGAGCTCCTGGGTTTGGGTTGCGACTCGGGCAAAGCCAAAGCCTTTGCTGGTGCTCACAGCTGAGGGGTTTGGCTCTGCTGTCACTGTCACCTCCACACAAATGAGCTTTCTGCTCCTCTCCTCCCCCGTGGCTGTGAGGAACAGCCCCTCCAAGCTCCACAAGCTGCCCAGCTCCTGCTCAGGGGTTGTGCTGACCTTGAGGAAGGTCAGTCGGACATTCCCACCATGGCCCACGACCTCTGCTGAATTCAGGCCAGGTGCCCAAACCTCCCCCCAGCCCTGCAGTGCCTGAGACGGTTATTTTAAATATTTTATATTTTTAAATTCGCACAAGATCTTCTGACACCGCAATTTGCGGTGCGTGAGCAACGTGGGTGGGATCCGTATTGCCCAATTTCAACTCCTCAGCGCAGGGGTGTCACCCACCTGGGCTGTCCCTGTCATCAGCAGAGGGAAGCACAGCCGGAGGGCGATTCCATCGCTCGGCTCCGGTTGGGTAGGGTGAGTTGGCTTTGGGGAGCAGGGATGACTCCACAGGTTGTTGTGGAAGTCTAGACACCAACCTGCAGCCAGACAGCCAAATCTGAGAGCAAACCCAGCCCTGCTGCAGTGGCAGGCACTGAGCTCATGAGAGGCCTTCAATTAGCAGGATTCATAAATGCTGACAGGCACAATTGTCTCAGGGAATTTTTTTGGCTCCTTGGCGTCTCAGAATTGCACCCTCTTGCATCCCATTCCACTGCTGACTCCACAGCACTTGAGCCAAATAAAAACAGGGATAAGAAGCATTTGGATTGGCAGACGCTGTGTTTCTGGACATTGCCTGACCACGTCAGAAGGTTGGGCTTGCTAAAATACGGAATTTGATAATGATGATATTGAGTTGATGAATAAAGAGTTTCCTCCTTCATTTTCAACCCTTTGCTTTTTTAAAATCCTTGACATTAAACAGTTCTGAAAGTATGATTCCATCTACCTTCAACAGGAAGATGAGGAATCAGAAATAGGTCATGTCCTGGGAACATTACTCAGGAAAAAGCTTTATTTGACCTGACCAAACTCTGAGTTAACGCTCTCGAGATTTGGTCCCTGTGAATAAACTGCAATGGAAACAACTGTGGTTGAACTAATGAGATAAAGATCACCCTCTCAGAGGGCTTTAAATCAAAAAGATTGTCTTAGGTTCTGTACAAGTGGGGCTTCTTTGTATAAGCCCATTGACTTTTTGAGTCATTTTGAGGGATTCTGTAGGTTTCTGAAGGATTTCCTCATGCAAAAAATCCCCAAGTCTCTGACAGAAGATTATTTAATCACTTTTCATCCAAAATGTTCAGTAAAACTCTCTTTTGGGGGGGAGGGGAATGCAGGGGAAAAAAAAACCAAAACCACCAATGAAACAAAGATAACTACAGCTTATTCTAAATGAAATTACACCTTCTGTAGACTTTTTCTCTTAGGTTGTTTGAAAATTTTGTCAAAACTGTAAGGCTTTGATAAGTTCTCAGGTTTGACTGAAATTCACACCACTGAAGGAATGGTAAAACACCAATTGACTTTAAGAGGAACAGATATAGACCAAAACTGAATACTTCTGAAAATCCCACACCACTATTCTTACCAGTAATGTCTGAAGTGAATGTGTCAGATACTCACAATTCAGATTCACTTCAGATGTATATCCCAAACTTAACATAATGAACTTGATTAATTCCAAGAAAATATAATTAGGACATGTTTATAGGCATTAAGCCATTCTGATGAAAGAAATATTTTTCAGCCTTATGAAGAACAAGTCATAACAGACTAGTGCAGGTTTAAAAATCTCAATATGATTAATGAATTGGATTGTACTTTTATCCGTAAGCAGAACAGTAAATTAATTCACTGATGAACAGCAAGAGGACAGGAATTACCCAAAACATCTAATACCTTCAAGTGAAGTAAAACTGAGCAGCCCTACAGCACTTGAAGCAGCTCTCCATTTAAACCCTGTTTAAATGTCTGTACCTCAAAAACGGAAGACATCCCTTTAAGCTGAATTAATTACATTGCTAGAATTATATTTATAGCCTTCCAACCTCAAGGATGAAAATCCTATTTCTATATTAGAGAATGATCTGGGCTTTCCAGATGTTATTTTGCAAGTTTTAGCCTTACCTCTGATAGTTTTAAGAAGCAGACAGGCTGCTTAAGGCATTCTTCCTTGAAATCAGAGACAGCACAGCAGCCCATCCAACACGGCAAGTAAAAAGCTCTGTAAAGTCATCCCGGGGTTTAAAGCATTGCTTTGCATCTGGCCGTTCAAAGGAAGCAATGGGACTTAGGGATTTTAAAGCTGGTGACTACAAAACCCAGGGAACGTCGCTTTCTGCAGTTGGCAGTGGGGAACAAAAGGAGAGCTACACTCCAGCTGGTTTCAGGAATTCAACCCAGACTTTGACAGACTTTCAGGGACTTAAAAGAGAGGAATGGGAAGGGAGAGCAGTTGGATGTGAGACATCCAAAGGGCTTTCTGACCCGGAAGGATTTCTTTAAGCTGGAAAAACCATTCTGCGGTAGGCTTTGACAAATGTGCTTAAATAAACAAGATGGGTAAAAGAAGTTACACTTTATACCATTTTCTGGAGACAAAAGGACAGCCCAGCTGGAAGAAAGACTATCTGTTAGTTTGTCAAGGCTCATTCTCTTCAACTCACAAAGTCTTTGGTAATTGGGAGAGATTAAGAGAAGTTCAGTACATTCCTGATTTTTGTATTCCAGTGATAACGATGTTCAGGATATATTTGGAAACTCTCACCATTTCACATGTTCAAAGCATTGTATAAACATCACTTAATTAATAGTTGCTAAACAGGGCTTTATTCAGGTGCTTCTGATATGCCTTTGAAGGGTACATAAGTACTTAGATTGTATATTGTGAAACAATTTGGTACATTTTTTTCATTTTAATTAAGTTCTTCCATGTTTACATGCCCCAATACAAGTTCACAAAATGTGATTGCACAGGCGCTGGAATGGAGAGGAATCAGGGGGGCCCAAGGGGATGCAGAGAGCTGGAATGGGATGAAGCTAGAAAAGAAAATCAGACAGGCTATCAGACAGTGTTTGGTACTGACTGAAAACTGGAGAGCTCCTGAGCATGCTCCGCACTGTATTTATGGCAATCCCTGTGCTGGCCAGGACGATGCATGGGAAAGAGCGAGGGAAGCAAGTGAATTTCAGACACACGTCCCAGAAATGCCATGGAAATATAAGTTCTTGTCCAAAGGACATCAAAGTCAATGGAAAGATTCCTACTGAATGCAGAGAGCTCTGGATCCCAGGTTTCCCAAGGGAAATTGTGAAGGTGTCATTTCTGGCTTGTTTTAAAGTTTTTAAAAAAAAACAAAACCCAAACTGTAGAGGAGTAGTCTGCACTTAGAGGGATTGCAGTCAGTGTCTGAATTCTGCTCTTGCCCAGCCCAGCGATCAGGTAGCTGCTCCATCTCAGCCTTCCTCCTTTATTTTTTGTATTTTCATTAAAACTGTGTTAAATGCACTGAAGTCTAACCAGACCTACTAAACTAGCAACAACCTAGTAACAGCTGATAAAATCAGTTATTTCCAAAAATTGGTCATAAAAGGCTATTACAGGAGACAGAGCAAATGGCCTGAGAACAATGAGTATTGCCTTTAAGTGTAGTCCTTAAGTAATGATACCAAGGTCACATCTGCCACAAAAAGGACAATTCTACTGCTGTCCTTGGTCTGCCATTGTCTTCTGCATTTGGTTCACTGAACAAGAGAGGGAAGTTTACATGCTTGTTAGAAATTATTGGAAATGCCCAGGGACTGTGGTCTTTACTCTAGATTCTGATTCTTCCCATAACATATTTTTCAGAGATAATCTGATTTAGGGAGGAGACATAGTTTTGTCTCCAGTGTTTCCCAGAGATTTTGACCTCTTCAGTTCCTGGATTCCACCCCTCTGACCACCATAAATATGAAGACTATCCAGTGAGTGTAGTGGTGTATTTAGCCACACTCATTTACAAAGCTTTTTTCCACCCCGTTCCCACTTTCCAGCCTTCCCTCTGATCTTTTTCCTACACTGAAATATCTTCCCAAGTTATTTTTTTTCCTCCTGTCTGTCCAGCAATCCCCCAAAGTCTGCCCTCGTGCACTCACCATGGGAGTTTCTGTAGGACACTCAACTTACGAAAATGCGCGGAATTTCTCGGTCCTACTAGTTAGAACACGATTTGGTCTTCATTCAAAGTGAAAGGCAAATATTTGTCTGGCAAGGTGACTCTAAGCATTTACTACGTGTTACTTATCCAGTTGAGTGTTGGCAGTCCTCCCTGCCTCGCTCAGACTGACTCTCCTCTCCTCTCCTCTGGTTTTTTGTGCTCAGATACACTCGAGGAAAGCTCCTCCTGACTCTCTCCGCTGCTGAGACGAGCGGTGCTAATTTCCATTCTCTCAGCGTGGGGTGGAACACTGCATTCCCATCCATGCCTTCCCCAGCTGAAGCACAGCTCTCAGCCCTTCCTCTACCCGCAAAAATAAATGTATTAAAGACCACGGCTCGGCCGGGCAGGACAGCATGGAGCCCATATAAGTACTTCATGGGATAGAAAAAACCAAGTCCTAAAATGGGATAAACTTTCATCTCGCTCTTCACGAGGACAGTGCAGCCATTTCGCTCTGTGGGATCTCACATGAAGAAATTAGGTCTGGTGAACGTTTCACTCCCTCCACCCTGGTGAAGGACACTTGCTGGCAGGTTTCCAACCATGCTAGAAGATTACTGAAGCCTCCTGGAGGTGAGCCAAGCTATGTCACATCCATGGGGCCCACTTTGCATTTTTGGCTTGTATGTGATTTTTGTTTTCAGCTATGGTGGATAAAGTTTTCAAGTATATGATTCATTGGTGCTCTGTGTCAAGCCTACAAATCTTTGCTTCTGAAAGCTTTCCCTTGCCCCTAAATTCTATGCCAGCCAAGGCAGAATTGTCATTCAGAGGCTTGCATATGGCTCAAGTGAAAATTGCTTAGTAGGGGGTGATGTGACTTTATGATTCCTATGCTGTCAGCTGAGGAGGGCTTTTTATAGTTAAATGTGATGACAACTGCACCCTATTTATACCAATGAACTTAGGGGGATCAAAATAGCAACATCAAGAGGAATATCCTGGGCAAAGAAATTCACACTGCTCAGTTTACCCTTTAAAATAAGCATTTCTTTAGCTTACAATTGATCACTGGCTACAAAGGTTGCAGAAGTGTTTTGTGGCTTTGACTCCACCCTGAAAACAAGAGGAGGTTTGGGGCTTGGCTCATTGAGGATTGCAGGTCTGATCAGGCGCACGTGGATATCGGTTGCCATCCCTACCACCAAACATCCACAGCGCCACTGGGCATTTCACTCTGTCTCCAGGGCAATTTCAGCAGCAAACAACCAGTGAGGGAAGAAAACTTGTAATTTTGTGGTTTGCAGTGCTCTTAACATCATCATCATCATCATCATCATCATCACCATCATCATGAAGGGGGTGCAGTGCCTCTCTCCTGCAAAATTATGGAGTGCCCTTTCTAAGCCAGGATGGGCACATTTTCACCAGCTGAGTGCAGGCTGGGAGGCGTGCATCTCGAGGCCAGGCATCCCTTTGTAGCATGGAATTTTCGGGGGTGCCTTTAGGCCACGCTGAAAGGAGAAGCAGCATTCCCCAGCTCTCAGCTTTCAGCCTCCTCTGAGAGGCTCCCGAGCAGCTGAGCACAGTGGAGCAGAGAAGAGTTTTTAGACACAATCCATTTAATATGGGCAGGCTGGCAGCACCAGTGTTCCCAGAAGGGTTACCCCCTGCTCAGCCCACTTAGCTCCAGAAGATTCACCTTCAGAGGGTAGGCAAGGCTTTCCTGTGTTGCTAAAACAAAATTCAGCTTCTAATAGTCACATTTTCTCTTTTGCACCCCGTGGTATGATTTCCAGAATCCAGTCTACTCCCAAATCTCCCTTCCCACCAGTTCCCACAACTTTGGAATGGTTTAGAGGTCACTCTGTATTTTGCTGTATAGCCCTAATTACTACTCAGCACTATAATTGATACGTTAAAGCCTATTAAAGTATGGAGCTGAGCCACTGCTTTACAGTCACTGCACTTGTAATGCCAAAAATCACTTACAGTTTGTTTCTGTGCTTCATTTCAGCTACTTTTAAATAAATGTCTCTCCCCAGGACCTGGACGATGCGAAAGGGATTTGGTCTCAGAGTGTGAAAGTTGCAGCCTGCAGCACCAGAAAAATAAAGCGTTCTTACAAAGCTATTCAAATGGATTTCCCTCACTGATTGCTTCAGCCAAAAGTAAATTATAAGCCAGACATTATCAAAGAAAATCACTGTAGCACATTCCAGTTCATTTCACTGTACAGAGGGGATTTGAATGCAGAGGTGCAGGCCCTTGGTCACATTTTCATATTTGCTAGGCAAACTCACACACCAGAGCAAACTTTATTTATACATGTGTACTTTAACTATCACTTCTGTTATTTATTATGGCAGAGGATGCCTTCAGGACATTCTTGAGGGGATGAGCTGTCTGGCATGCATATAAAAACGAAGCAGCAAAATCAAGTACAATTAAACTTAGCAGAACTATTAAAAGCCTTAGACACCCAGCAGCCAGGCAGGGCTACTGCAGGACATTTCTAAAAGCTCATGAATACAAGATAAGAGGGAAAGTGGCTGCCAAATGCCAAGGTGGAATGTGTGCTCTTGCATATAATTTCAAAAGAAACACTGGGAAACAGAGGGAAAGCAAGAGAGCTCAAACTGTGCCTTGTGTCAGGACAACTTGTGTCAGAGCAAAGAATAACAAGGAGAAAATACAAATGCTGAGATAAATATAGCCGCAGTTTATTAGAGAACAGCATTCTCAAAATCTAGGAAATAGAGGGGTTTCTCCAGGAAAATTCCACAAATATAGAAAGACTAAACAAACTCTACCTGTTTCAAGAGAATTAAATGCTCTGCAGCTAAGACCATGCTGGGAAAACCAAGTCAAACTGAATTCTTTGTAAGGCTTTTTAAGAAATAATTTGGCCAAAGTTTCAAAGGCATCTCAAAAGTCTCTGGGCACTTCTATTCAGGCATAGAAATAGGCACACACAGGCTCACAGGGTTTGTTTGACTCTCACTAAATTCTCCCTACCCCTGACATACTTGGGACAGGGTCTGACTGCTCTCCCATCTCCTGGAAGAAGAGGATTTTATTCTGGACCCATGAGAAGAGGTAGGTCTCAGCTGGTGGGATGCAACTCTGCTTTCTGAAGGTTCACAGTGTTTGAGTACCCAGCTCTCAGCCCATTGGGAGGTGCCATCAGAGCTCTGGGAGAGCCCTGGGCTGACAAACTGCAGTGTGTGCCCCATCCATCACTCTGCCACACAGGAGCTCCCAGCCAGCCTCAGCCAAAGTCAATAAAGTGCCACGAAGACTCAGGATAAATCTCAGCAGTAATTGTGTCTGTCACCCTCTGGAGATGCAGAGAAAGCAAAACCCTCTGACTCTGATCGAGGACCTTTAAGCTGCAGGGCAGACTGGCCATGGAAAATCCTCGAGCTGGATGAGATTGTCCCAAGGAGCTCCAAACAATTTGTTCCATTCAAGATATACTAAGAGACTTTTCCATGATTACTTCCAAACCGGACAAGCACAAGTCTTTTCCTGCCATCTGAAATACGTCCTACTCGTGTAATACTGGTTTAAGGGAAGAAAGGGGAAAAAAGAAACCTATTAAAAAATTACTGCAGTTCAGCCGTGCCCCAGGAAACATTGTGGAAAACAAACTCTGTCATGTGAGTGCTGGAGCATAGATGGGTGCTTTTAACCAACAAGATGATTGTTGTGCTAAGCTGACTCACTTTGTGCTCTCCAAATGGGCTATGGATCACAAAATTAGTAGTTAATAATAAAATATCAAAGGGTGAAGGAAGTGCAGGTTCCCCCACATAGCTCGGTCCCTGTTTGGGAGTTTCCGAGCAGTTTTCCACATCCATTTGCTATTCAGCCATGCTGCCAAAACGGCCAATAAATGGAGCAGTCATAGTCGTGCTTTTTTGTGCTATTCATCCCCAGCCCCTCCACGTCGGGCAGACGCAGCTCATTCATTTCGGAAGGCCACCGAACAGAAGCCGGGTGCTGCAGGCATCCGGTCCCCGCCGAGTTGGCTCAGGTCTTCCTCTCCATGAGGGTCTCCACACGCCCTCGGAGCTGCTCAGGGGATGAAATTTGTGCTCCTTTCTTCCGATGAATGGAACAGAACCGCGATTGTCAAGGAAATGCTCGCAAGTGATCTAATAGGTCATTCCTATCTTTAACTTCTGTCGTTCGAAATAGAAGGAAATAATTTTCCGATCATTTGAAAGTTCGCATTGTGAGCAAAATAAAGCAAAGTTCACCAACCTTTCATTTGCTTTGTGAGTTTTTCCTCTTATGGGTATTTAAAGAAATCAGATGTGACAGTTCTGGATAATTAAATTCTTTAAGAAAGGTCAAAATGCTCCCCAAAACAGAGAAAATATAATGTTTCAAAAAGGCTGCTAAATCCTTTCCAGTAGATTTTGAAATAATAATAATAATTTAACTTTTTTTTAAAGCCCTCTGTTTCTCTGCCAAGTGCCACCAAACAAATCCGTATTAAAGCCAGAATCCTCTCACACAAGCTAGTGCTGCACACTAGAAAGATAAGTTTCCTGATCTGAAAATTAATCTGAGTCATGTCTGCATTTTAGCATTTGTGAGGAGCACTTTTGTAATACTGCTAATTCCCTGATTAGTCTGACAGGACTTTTTTTTCCCCAGATAAAGGGATTCTGTAACGCAGCAGACATTACCACATTGTCTTTGTGCTGTTGTAACTGCAGTGGGGAGGAATTGCAGGCTGGGATTTTCAAGGGCACATCAGCCATTCGGTTCCAGCTGAAACTCCACAAAACTGGGCACCTACCCCGGCCTGAAACCATCAGGCTCCAGCTCTCCAGAACGTACAGCAGCGATTTCAGCCTCTTCTGGCACAGATTCCTGAGCTAACCTCACCTCTTACGTTAATAATATCAAGATTTTCCTTCTCCAGCAGAGAGTGGGACTGGATGAATTTCAGCTCTGGCTTGCTAAGTCCTATTTTGAGAGCTCACATGAGACTCTCCTCCTAGAAGAACGAAGAAAGTCTTTTCAGCCTCTGGCTATTGTGCACATCACAGCAGGTGAAAGCATTGTCTGCTGCTCCTTCCTTGTTTTCCACGCAAACTTTCACTGCATCATTTCTCTGGAGGCTCAGGGGATGGTGAGGGGTGGGAGAAGGGAGGAGGACAAAAGGACACTCTATCTAGAGATGCTTTGGGAAAGTTTCAGCATTGGCACCTTGAACCTGAATGTTCCTGTGCGTGTGAGCACCTCCACGAGGAATAGACAGAGTCTACGTGAAGGACGAACTGGGAATGCAGAGACCCAGAGGCATGACTTTGCTTCATGCTAACTTCCTAGAAGTTCACTCCTAGAAAAATAAAATGAAAGCAGAATGCTTAGCTCTGCAGCTCTGTCCTAAGGGCTGCACCATCCTACTGTGTCCTGACCATCCAAATGTGGCCGACATCACGGGGGAAAAAGGAAAATTGGAACAAAAGACACAGGCAGACCTATCCCCACACGTGGGAAGGGTAAGTGAGCACTCAGCCCAGCTGCTCCAAACACTGACTATTGCTACAGCTCTCTGGAAGCCAGCAGCCACTCAGGCCATTGAGCAATGTCTCCTTTGCAACACGGAGTCTCTGGCGCAAGGGTTGTGTTTGGGGCTGCAACCGTTTGAATTCTCCCTGCTGTTCTCGCCATTCCCACCCACTGCTCTCCCTCGTGTCAGGGCAGCTCACAGGCTCAAAAGGAAGGACCCACTGAGCGCTGGAGGTGACAAAGGAAGGGACCCACTGAGCCCTGGAGGTGACAGCTCTTCACCCCAATAATAGCCCTGAATGACGAGTGGGACAGAGAGAATTTATCACAGTCTTGGTGGAAAATTGTTACTTATTCCCCATCTAGGCATTTTCCAAGGGTTTTTTCCCAGCTCCTTCTAATCCCACTCTGGTTATCAGTAGCAAACCAGCCGGGCTGCGCCCACAGCCACACTGCCTGGTGCACTCACTGAAGCCAAGGTTTGTCTCTGAGCACCTTCCAGCAAGGAATTCAGCTCTGGCACTCTGCTTCATGGCAAACTGGTCCAGACCAACACCTGCAGGGCCGAGATCGGCTCCTGTTTGCCCCGACGAGGCCAAAGGGGATGTGGTTGAACAGTGACTCAGCAATAATTCCATCACAGATATTTATTAACTGCACGGTCAGGAGGGACTGGTGATGTCAGAGGTCCTGACAGTGATTGTCATTATCGGCACAGCACAGCTCTGCTGCTCTTTGATTTCCTGCTTGTCCACCTGCCTCTCCCAGGAGGTTTCTGCGGGTGTGATTTGTGCTCTCTGCCCCAGATATTGCAGGAGAACAATTGCATAGGTTTCAACATCTTTTTTCTTAATTTTTTCTTTTTCAAACGATGTGAACTTTCCTACTGTGACTGGATCATAAAAATACAGACAAGCTATCACTTAGTAGGACACCTATGAATTCACCCTCTGCCTAAGAATTTTTGGAAATGTTATTGGCTCAGCAGGGAATTAGAAATGAATAAAGGAAATGTATTGAAGCATTCACAATACCTGATAGATAAATAGGCCACACAAACCCAGTTCAATTGGTTAATTATGTCTTTCCATTACACACAAAAAGCTTATGTAGTAATCCATTCTTTTCATAATCCTATAAATATATTTTTTCTTGATATAACTTATTTTTATTGGGTCAACAGGAATTTAGCCGTGGATTTTAAGTAAAGAACAATTAAACTTAAATCCAATTAAGTCCTAGGAAATGCAGCAATATCTTGCTTTTAAAATGACAGTTTTATATAAAACGAAATAAAAAAGTTTACTTCCAATCAGATGATCTCACTACTAAAATGTAAAGAAGAAAAAAATCCAAGAAAATATTTTAAAGTAAGCAGACCCCTGGGAAGAAAAGAGTGCAGTATATTGGGAGAACGATAACAGGATTGGCACAAAATAGGAAATTTTAAATAGAGACCAGTGGTTCTCAGCCTCTTCTGTACCATGATCCCATGCTTCAAGGGAGAAAAATTTGGGACTTTATCCATATAGTCATCGAGATGGGTGGTTGCCTGTTCCCTAGGGATGGAGAACCACAGGTCCCACAGACAACAAGGAACCAAAACCCCTTGGAAATTCATAAGTAGTTTCAAACAGCCTTTTGTAGGACTTACCTACAAAATTTCTTAATCATTAACAATAAGCTACCATCCAAGCTACAACTATTGTCGCTAAAATATGTTAATACCAGAAAATAGGCCCCTAAATCATTTAGGTACCTTGGGAAACGTTAATCTCAGATCTCAAGACCTATTTTCCAAAAGAGGGCTGGAAATCAGGACTGCCTTGCTGGAAAGATGAGCTGAGAGCAGCCCGAGCCTTTGTGCTGTGGCTGAGGTTCCAAAGTCCATGAGAACCTGGCTGATGGCTCCCTGTGCCACTCCAAGCCACCTAAAGCAGTAAGGACCCTACAGCCCAGATTGTCACCACAGCAACCTCATCAGCTGAGTTTTATCTCAGCAGCATCTCTGCCTTCCTGGCCTTAGTCTCCTCCTGGCCTCAGCAGCAGAGGCACTGTTGACCTGAACCCTCTGGGGAGTTCCTTCCGTTCTGGAAAGTGGCTCTGGAAACATCTCAAGGTGGTTGTTACTCTGCTGCCATTAATCTGCTGATGAAAGGAGGCTGATTTAGACACCAAAAAAAGCACAAATGTGTTCATAGGAACTCATATCCAAATGCTGAACTCACTGGGAATTTTGCCAGCCGTGTTCTGTTTAAAATGTGAACCAAGCACTTGATGCCAACTCCTTCTTTGTCCCTCACACCTCGAGGTCTCCTGCCTGTGCCTGTGGCAGGGCTGTGGCATTGGTGGCTTCTTGGTTCTGCCTTTCTGGCTTTGGCTTTGGTCCTGAAAAAGGAACAGAGGTCAGCTGGAGAGTATCACGCACAGTAACTCCTTCTGGGACCATCTCAGCCGAGGGGAAGGTGATCATGAAACCACTCTGTACCTTAGTTCAGATTTCACTTCACTTGTCCGTGTTTTGTTTCAGCAGACATGGAGGGGTTTCAGTTAGAAAGTTAGAAGATGCCATAGGCTTGTTAACTTGAAAATATTTTATGGCATCATCCTCACCTAAAATATCAGCCATGTTCTGCTCAGTGGTCTTAACCAACTAACTGAGATGTCCAGTGAATTAAAAAAAAAAAAAACAAAACCCTGGGAAGGCACTCTACATTCAGAGAAAGAAGATTTGCATTTTAATCTTCATGATCCACAATTAATAATGTGTTCATCATTCAAACATCATAGCTGTCCTCCTACATGGGCAGCATCCATGGATATGAAATGGACGTTTTTCCCTGTGGAGCTCTGTGAGTCAGTGCCACCTTTTCCCACCTTCTCTCTCTCTCTCTTTTTTTTTTTTTTTGGTAGATATGTTGGTGGTTTTAGCCAGGCTGGAAACCAAATCCCTTGTAAGCAAGAGATCTTCTGCAAAGATTTTCCTTGTGCCTGGCCATGCTGCAGGAAGTGGATATGACTGTGTCCATATGAGGCTTCTCAGAAGTGTCCCAGCTTATCAACAGGGCATGGCTCAGAAATGAGAACTTCAGCAAGAAAACAGAAAAGATCATCGAAATGTCGGGAAGGCGCCCCACAGGCACACAAGACAAAAAGGACTTTCATGCTCACAATGATAGTTTTCTTGTCTCTGACTCAGATGGCCAAACACAGAGCAAATTTTCACCGTCTGGCCAGACTTGGATGGGCTCTGTCTCCTCCCGAAGAGGGAAATGTTCAGTGAACAACAGCCCTTGGTGGTGTCTCTAAGTCGTGTTTGAATGAACGTGACTTAGGGACAGCTGGGGAGAGATTCAACAACTTACCAGCTAGTGTTGGTGACACCCAGGGCTGCTGCATTCTCCATAAACTGTGTCAGGCAAAAGGCTAAAACCAGCTGTTTCTGCTGCTGGGCTCATCCCTGCTCGGAGGAACATTCCTGGCATTTCTGCTTCCTCCTGCAGGTTGGGCGTGCAGGGAGCACCAGCTGTACCCTGTCCGAACCCCTGCTGGGAGGAGGTTTCTCTCCACCACTGCTTGGGAAAGTCCTCCAGGCTGCCCTGTGCTGCCAGGGGGTTATGAGGACCTGGGCCCTGACCTCTAGACCTCAAGCAGTCCAGGACAAGCCATGTGAGGGTCTGCCCCTTGAGGTCTTTTCTTCTTCACTCACTGTGTCCAAGCCACCCCAGGGTGAACAAGTATTGTATTTGCTGTATTGTAAGGGATGAATGAGAAGATGAAGAAGGCCACTGGAGGTTTGGGGACTAATTAACCTTTGGCGATCCCTTCTGCTCCCACAGAGGTGCTGACATCTCACACCACTTGGTCACAATTCACCAAAAGATGCCTGCGACCCTCCTGAAGACAGCAAGTGTTGATGAAAAGAAGGCACTTCTGACACCAATTTTTAAGCTGCACTTCTACCTGAGATCATGATATGGCTGAACAGGTTTTCTAATTTATGCCTAGTCAGAATCAGAAGAGAAATCTAAGCAAATAGGAATAAATTATGGTCAGCACACTTAGCTGGCCTGTGAACTGTTAATGATTTTCTGTTTTTCTGTTATATTCATTCATCCATGAGGTGCTTTTGTGGTGCTACAATAAAGCCTCCCTGTTCTGTGCTACTGCAGAACAGCCTCTCCACCGCATTTATATAATTCACATCGGTAAAATTTTCGTGTGTGCTGATACATGAGACAGCCAGAGATCAGAAAGTTTGCTCAGGGGGAGGAAAAATACCATCAGCACCAGACTTAGCTGTTTCACTTAATAGCTTTCCTGGAATATACCCATCTTGCCAATAGGAGATAGATAGTAGCTTCAGCAAAGCCATCTCCTTCACACAACATATGGGACCGCAGAGGGTGGGGAAGATGAATTCTCAGAGCTTACCTTTTGAAATGTAATAGGATCGCCTGGCTGGCTCGGCCGTGCTGCCTGTTACCCATTTCATAGCCCGAGAATGAAATGCATCTGGGTGGATCCATTTCCTCTGGGGTGAATGCTTTCTCTGCAGCTACCAATTTAATCACACCATGCACTGGGCTCTGCTCCCCACCGAGAGCTCCCAACTTCGCCATGGCTTGATCTGCACCAAGCCTGTCCCAGCAGCAGATGGGAAGGGTGAAAAGCCATGGAATCACAGAATTGTTGGGGTTGGAAGGGACCTTTGTAGTTGTACTGTTTTAGAAATCCTTCTCTTCTTTCTCATGGAGAATAGAGATAAGCTGCACTTCTTGTACTTTCTTAATCTCTGTGTTTGGTATTAGGTGCTGTATAGCTGTGACCAATGACTTTGGGAGGTGGATTTTCTGCTGATCATTGGTTTCTAGATTATTAATGGATATATAAAGAAGTTTCTGTAAATAAAACTCTCTCTTTTGCCATCTTGGGGGTCTCTGCCTGCTTCCTTGCCAGCTGCCGCGAATATTATGAAATTCTAAACCACAGACCTTGAAGCTCATCTCATTGCCACAGGCAGGGACACCTTGCACTATCCCAAATTGCTCAGAGCCCTGTCCAGGCTGGCCTTGAACACCTCCAAGGATGGGACAACCTCTTGGGGCAGCCTGTGCCATCTCACCATCCTCACAGAGAAGAATTTCTTTGTCACATCTAATCTAATTCTGCCCTCTGTGAGTTTAAAGCCAATTCTCCTTGTACAGCCTTCTAGTTCCTACCCTCCCTTCTTTCCTAGAGAAATCTGGCCAGGACACAGAACTGGGTGACCCCCACTCAGAAAAGCAGCAGTCATGGGGGAGACACAGGCTCTGGGCCCCTGTCCCTCCTCAGCTCTGGCACTCCAGGCTTTGCTCTCCCCACGGGCAGTGACCCTGGATGTGTGGTACCCTCTGCTCAGGCCCCTCACCAACCATCACTCTTCTCTCTTGTGCATTTTTTGTTCTCTTTTCTCATCTCTTCCCTCTCTGTCTCAGTTTTCACCCCCTCCACACATTTCCTCCTCTCCTTTCCACTATTATTTTTCCGTCGTTCTCCCCTCCTGCCTCACCCCTAACATCCCCTTCCAAACTTCACCCCAAGGCGTTCTGTCTCACTCATGCAGGAAAGAATGACTGGGCTCATAAAACACAGCTAAATCTCCGCTTAGGCACATCTTTCCGCTTTTCCTTTCCTCTCCCTCTCTTCCCTGCGAGCTGTGGGGGCAGAGAGATGATTTTCCTGCCTATCTGCTGGCACGCACTGCACGCTGTTGTTCTGCTGAGCTGTGAACCTCCCCAGCGCTGTAGTAAAATCGAGTGGCTTAGACAAGGGACACGGTGGATATATTTGCCTTGTTTCTTGGAAACCTGAAAGCCAAAAACCTGTTTAGCAGAAAATGGCTGGACGTTTTTGCACCGGGAGCCGGAGGAGGGAAGAACTTTCAGCCAAAAAAATATCAGTTTTCTGCTTGAAAATGGAAACTGAACTGAACTGAAGCAAATACTAATACGAATGTTCGACTCACAATACAGTTTCCATCTTGATGGAAGAATTTCCAGCAGCCTTAGCACAGTATTTTCTATAACTTATCATGTGCCATGCTTATTCTGTGCGGATTATTTATGTACAAAAAGCAAGCCTTTGTGGTTTTCTCCTGGTATGAAAGATTTTTTCAAGATTAGTCACCACAGTCAGCCTTCCTGACTGAAAATATTTATCAGAAATCAATAAAAGATCCAAACATGAAATGTGAGGTCCTAATAGTTCATTAGATTTCTAGTAATGAATTCTTCCAGAATGTATGATTTTCACTAAGTAATAAAGCTTCATATAGTTGTTTTAAATTCTTTAAGTCCCACACTCAACCCCCCAAAAATCTTGAGAAAATCTCATTTCACAGTTTCCCATAAAACCAGGTGCAAAGCAGCTGCTTTGGGCATGGAAGGATTCCTGAAGCACTCCATTGGTATCAGTAGCCAGTGAAAAACCATGAAATTGAAGGGATTTTGATAGGTACATTCCCAATCCTTCAAGAAGGTGCCATGGAGGATAGTATGGCCGAGCGTTTCCCACATTTGCAGGGAGGACATCCACGCAGCCTAATTTTACAAACTCAGTGGAATATTGCAGAAATGGCTTCATTTGCCTCTGTTTTATTGCTGCAAACACCTTCAGCTTGCTCTGCCGATATGGGTCGCTGATATCCCAAAGCTCACTGACAGCGTCCGTGGGGAGAGGAACTCCCCAGCCCTCCTTAATGACCGTCACTAAGATAAATAAATGGCTTTGGCTTTTTTGTGTGGCTTTCCTGCATTTTTTTTTCCCACCCAACTTCCCCTGGATCACTTGTTCACATACGTCAACTAAAGCCTTAGGTAAGAGCGAGATTTTACCTATAACTGTGTCCAAAGCCAATTAAAGAAAAAATATATCCATAATTCACCTTCTTCAGCACTATTTTGATTGATCACCAGGTCTCCTTCCTGAGTACCTGTCTCACTACAAGCCTGACTTTAAAATGGTTCTCTCCAGACAGGTTCTGTAGAAGCTGTAATTTAATTTAGATGATTCAGCCCTGGAAACATTTATCACCTATGCCCCGTTCTTCCTCCACCAAACTGAGTTCTGCAGCTTCACAGGAATATCATTTCAATGACCATGTTTTCATCCACCTGGAGAGTGAAAAGGGTGAGATCATGTAATGCAATAAAGCCTGTAAAATTAAACTTAAATCACTGAGGAAGCAAAAGAAGCAGCTGCAGGTTCCAGGTTGCTAAATGCTGGGGATTTTGTTTGGGGGTTTGGTTTTTTATTAGAACTCCGTTGAACTACTTACTGTTCAGCACTGATTTAAAAATATGCTGTTCTTAACTACAGGTTAGGCATTTCACTCACTCTGTATGGCATTTGAGGAAGACAAAATGATATGTGCTTAAAGGAGTCAAAACAGTGAATCAAACATTGATACTGGAAGAATGACAGTTCTTTTTTCCACCTCTACTTTAAATGATTATTTTAAAGAAAAACACTGTGCAAATTGCAACAGCTTTAGCAAGACAAGTCACCTACTGAGACAAACTCTGACTCCACTGTGTTGTAAAGGATGTTTTTCAGGGCCAGGGGGTAGATGGTCATTCTGGTCATAAAACTGATACGAGTGATATTCCTACTGTGAAGAAAGTATCCAATTTTCATCATTTGCTTAAAAAAGTACCATTTTGTTTTAACAAATGGGAACATAAATGAAAGATATTTCTGTGTGCTCTGCTTACATGAATATTTCCCAGTGTTTTTATATCTCGGTTCTCCAAGGAATAATGTTTTCAATTTCCTTCTGAAATGTAAAATAAGACCTCTGGGCTTAAGGACTCCATAAACGATAGTTCTTACTTGCTTTCTATTTAATTAGCATGAAACAGATCATGTAATCATTCAGGGATAAATCCTGACCTCTCTGGAGAGAGTGGAGAGAATAAAGGAATTTTCTTCTTTTGTCAACAGTAAACAAACAAATGCATAAAATGTATGAGGCTGAGCTGGCATTCACTGTTCTATTGAAAAGTAACCCTCTAATCATAGGTGCAGGCTGGTGACAGAACTGACCAGCACTTGGAGAAGGCATTTAATGCTGCTCCACGTGCTTTATGCCATTGCAAATTGCAGAATCAATAAACGGTTTGGGTCAGAGGGGACCTGGAAGATCCTCTAGCTCAATCCCACTGAAAGTAAATCAGTTTTCAAGTGCCAAACAAGAGGCATTTCCTTTCCCCTGTCTGTGCTACCTGCATATTCCAGGTCAGCTTTTGGTTAAGTGAAGTCTGTAGATGATGAAGAACCATTATATATATAACAGAGTCCATGGGCAAGACAAAACCTTGGCCCAGGGCTCTCAAAACTGTCACTGTTTAGTGACACTTCTCACATTTTTCGCTGAGAAACCTGCCCCTGGAAAAGCAAGCTGCAGCGCTAGCACAGCCCATAATTGGTTAGAGATGCACAGCTGAGCCTTCAAGCTCAGCACTCTGGAGACAGAGCACGGGGACTAAACCCAGGACCATTTTCCATCAGCAGTTCTCACAGCCAAAGCCACCACCCTTTCTTTTCCGAGGGGACAACAAAATTGATGGCACAAGAGGCTTTCTCCACAGCCTGGTTTAGCCCTGAGCAGGTGAGGTTGGAAAACAGCTTTGGGGTGATCTTGTGAGAGGAAGGGAGAACTTTAAATCCCATTATTACCCTGCCAGGGCATCTTTTGCTTTAACACTGGACAGCCAGAGCTCTCCGGATACAGAACAGGTTTAACACTGACCACAAATAGGAGGCTGCTCCTCACTCCCTGCCTTTGCAAGAGCTGCATACTGTTTTTGGCCCAGGGATTTTGGATGTTATAACCCTGACCTGCTGTTCTCCTGACTCCAAATAGCTGTCTGTGCCCGTGAAGTGCAAGGCAGGTACAGAGCCAGCCCCGTCTGCTAGCAGGCTGCATTTATTTCTCCCTGGAAAGGCTTCCACAGACTATAGATGCAGCAATAAACATCTGAAATGCCAGGAGAGATGGTCTGCTAAATGCATGAGGGTAAGGACATAAATGAGTGGAACAAGCAGGTACTGGAGAAGCAAATTAGACACTTGGCTTCCTGTAGCTAATTTAAATGGGAAATGGGAGTTGTTCCAGGTATTCAGTAAACAGGCTTGCAAATTAGCTTCCCACAGTTTCCTTATGCTGCTGTACATGTATAAAAAAACATGTACTGTGGTTCATTGCTTTAACTCACTTTGTTTCCCAAATCACTGAATTTTCCCATTACTGTTGATTTTTAGCATGAATGTTTTTATACCTGGTTGTGAGCAAACAGAGTAGGAGATAACTGCAGGTAACCACTGGGCTGTTAATAACCAGGTAGCCAGATTCCTTATTTGTGAAATGTTCCTTGAGCCTGGTGTTACCAGGGGATACAAAACTGCTTTTCAGTAGCTGATATCTCCCTGTAAGAGAGAGAGAGAGAGGCTCAGAACAGCTTCATGTCTTCATCCCTTTTCCAATTCCATATGAATTAACTGGAGGCCACTTCAGGCTCCAGAGGAGAAGCACAGAGGGAAGGAATCTGTTTCCCAGAACCAAATCAGCTCCTGTTCATGGGGAAAAAGGGGTCTTGAAGCACACCTATTATTTAATAAGGAAAAAAATGCTGTAAACCAACCAGTTACTTCAGACTCCAATTTTAGCTCTCGATTAGCTTCAAACCTTACCCCAAGATTAATCTATATGACAACAGACCTAGCTGCCTGTACTTGCCCTCAAAATATCCATTCCCTGGCTAAAGACAGCAGTGAAGATGGTGTTACTGAGCTCATGACAGTCTCTGGCGAGTACATACACGTCCCATTAGCTTTTACAAACAGTCCCTTCCTCTGTGCTCCCTACCCTTACACAGGGTGTAACACAAGAGTAGGGGAGCCCTTCCTTCCAAACTGCTCAGAGACCATTGTGCTTTGGAAATATAATGTCAAACTTCTTGTTCCTGGCTGTTGAATCTTCAGCAAGTGGGGCAGCAAAGCTCGGAGCAGGACATCACACCACAGCTACCCACAGACCATTTTCGCTGGGAATATTCGGTTTGCTGCATTGTCCATTCCATTTGAATGCTAAAGGCGAAAAAGAAATCAGCATTTCCACTTCTGCTCATTCCTTATATGGTGAAATGTTAGATAACTTGTGTTATTTATAACTTGCACATTTGGTATTTTTTTCATAAAGGGGGGAGGAGGAGGACATAGTGGGCAAGAAGACTCTGGATCTTTTCCTGTCTGACTGAGGAGTTAAGAATTAAACTGTGTCAGAAGAGCAGCCAACTTGATACCTAGGCCTTGTAGAAGGGCAAATCTTGACCTGGACAATTAAAATTGGTGTAGTCTATGACTTTTAAAAAGGGACCTACACACATACCACATGCAGGACAGTAAGAAGTGATGAACATCAATCCTAAAGCTTTGACCTATAAGGTAGCCTTTAAACGTTTGTATTTTAAAACCTCCCCACTTCCCAACTCAGTAGAACTCCTAATAATAAGACCCTGGAAATAAGGTTTGGGACTTACAGAGATGGAAGATGTCTCATATAAGCTCCTGGCCTTCTCCCTGCCATGGCTGAGTTGCATTTTCAATCATGGTGAGCTGCCTGACACAGCTGTGTCATTCTCAGGTGAAGAGCTCTCCATCCCTCTTGTCACTGCCATCCCTCTTGTCACTGCCATCCTGCTTTGCTCTCTCATCTGGTCATTTTATTTTTCATCAGTGTCATTGTTCTGCAGGTGAATCCTGCCATACCTCACTAAAATGACTGTTCTCTCTCTGTGGTCTCATGTCCTGCATGGTGTGGAGCCTTCCCATTCCCCAGCCCCAGGTTCCACAGACATCACTCACCCACCCCTCTTCCACAGCCCAGGAGAATTATTTCAGATGTAAAGGGAAGGTCACACCATTACCCTGCCACTTACCCCAGCCCCTGATCAGCATGTAGTGGCATTTCTCTGCCATATTCACAAAACAGACCTCTTTTTAAAATTGTCAAACAGGCAATTTTATTTCATGGAAATCACTTTTGCACTAATGACCTTTACGTGAAGGTGTGTGGCAACTCTGTCAGGCGTTCTGCAGGGCTACAGCACAGAGCTCCAAAGCACATAATGCTGCCCCATGTTATCTTCCCAAAATGTCAGTTATTTTCTGCCTAGTGGCATTTAACTTGAGGGAAACTCCTTCATGGAACAGCCTTTGTCCTAACTTCACTCAGCAATGGCAATGATATAAAGAAGATCACAGGTTATTTCTAAACCAAGCCTAAAGAAAAGGTAAGAAGGGCATGACATATGTGAATTTAAAAGCAGCCTTTAGCTGTGGTTAAAGACTGCTTGCAGATGCTGACTACTGATTTCTTTTTTTTCTGCCTTGCTCTGCCTCTTGAAAATATTGTTTTGAATGTCCTCATTGTCTTATCAGCCTTCCCTTCCCCCTGGATCCAGCGACATGCACGAGGAATGATGGTGGATGTTACTTTTTCCTGCTCCGTGGCAGAGAGGAGTGTAGGGTTTCAGAGATTGTAAACTATTTCTTCTGCACTGAGAGATTGGGTAGAGCCCATTAAATATAGCCATGCTGACAGTATCGCTTCAGAGAGTTCTGTGGGAAAAAATCTGTCTGCACTGTGTTGGTACCTCCAGCCAGGCAGAGAGCTGTCTTGATAACTCACTCAGATAATGAATAAAACGTGGAATGAATTCCATGCAGGATCAGCGCTCTGCTGATGTGAGAACTGGTTGCAAAACTTACGACAGGATCCTCCTGTGGCTGTTGTTTTAAGCTTGGCAAACACCGTGGATTGTATATGCTAAAGTCAGGATATTATTAAAATAAACCTCTCAAAACTCCAGAGAGTTGAGATATGGTGCGGCTTCCTTTGAGCTCAGGTCCCCTTATCGCCGAGATATGTTGTGTGTGACTCCAATTTATATGAAGTTTTTTAAGACCAGAACAGCCTGTTATTTCTGCCATGTCCAGGAAAATCAGGAAAGGTATGTAGCAGTAATAAATCAATTATTTCCTGCAAATTAGACCAAGATAGCATTGCTTAACAGCAGTCTTCCAGATGGTCAGGATGAAAGGTGGACTGGGCTGGAGGGGAAGGGAGGATTTCCAAATAATCAGAATAAATGGGATCCACTTTAGCAGGAGAACTGGAAAGATCTCGAGGAATGGCACCTGTGCATGAGGAGAGAGATCTCTGGCAGCTTGGGTTATGTCGCTGGCTTGGCAGAGCAGCCTTAAACAAAGATATTTTTTTTTTACATCATCAAGGAGGCAAAGCCTTTACGGTGTTGAATTAGGAGTAACCAAGAGGAAAGAAAATGACAGATTTAAATAAATGTGGTATGTTGGTACTCACCCAGCAGCCTTCCTTCAAGGCAACCAGGACACCTTCCAGTCCAATGCTCTTCAGGCTGGGATGTTGAAAACAATAGTAATTACCCAAAAAAAAAAAAAAAAAAGTTTTGATCCTGCAAGTCTATATCACACCTAACTTCCAGAAGCAGTACAGTGGTCAACATATCAAAGCCCATAACCAAATAAACTTGATGTTAATTAGCTAGAAATTACCATTAACTCATTAATATGCATATATTAATATAATAAAATATGGCATCTATTAGTACTAATACATTAATATTAATTATTTTAATGTTCCTCTGTTACTAAAACCCTGAATGTTACTGAAGAGTATCTATGCATTGGCTCCCAAGAGGCAGCAAAGTTTGTCTAACAGCAAAACAGGCAATGTTTTATCAGCAAAACAGGCAATGACATGAGCCCCTCAAGGAGGCAGAGGTTCAAAACCCAAAAAAGTGCCTGACTCCCACCAGGGATGGCCAACTGGGAGCCCAAGTGTCTGAATCCAGCCTATGGGCTGCTCCTGTGGCCTTGTGACAAGCCAAACCAAACAGATCAGATGTATTTTTGCAGGTATTTGTCTGGTGGGTCTGGTGAAGCACTGCCCAGATGTTGGGCCCACCTCTGAACATCTGGCAGGGAATAAGAGTGGCTCTGGGGTGTAGGAAAGCTGATGGTGATAAACCAAATAATCCCTGCTAAGTCTCCCTAACAGACCAACGTGTCTCTCCCTGCTAGCTCCGAGAGGGAATTAGTCACTCAGAGAATTTGGGATGAACCTAAAGGAACAGCTTTGCACTTTGTGGGAAGCAAGAAACACTCAACATCGTTTTGTGCCTACGCCTAAAACCCTAGTGAAGGAGCACATGTTTCACCAGAGGCGTTTTCTCCAGCGTCTCTCAAATCGCTGCCACTTTCACAGCACTCCTGAGACAATTCCTCAGCAGAATTCCTTCTCCCATCGCTGAGTCTGCTCAGGTCTAATTGCACTCAAGGAGCTGATGAGGGCACGGGGAGCGCGTGGGGCAAAGGCTGTGCAGCTCACGGGGGACTCTGAGAGGACAGGGCAAAGACAGACCCATGTCCCTCCGACCTTGGGCAGGTTCTGGGCTGAACTTGAACCTGGGGAACATGGACTAGCCCCAGGCTCTGCTATAAATTAGTTACAGACTCCCCACGTCTGCCCCCAGGGCAATGTGAAGATCAAAGTCAGCTCAGGGCTCTCACCAGGCGCTGGGGCTCGCTCTGCATTTTGCATCAGCCCCACTGTCTTCATCAAAATGACTAGTTTTCTCCTTTGAAAGACAGAAAACATCCACATCTGCTATATTTGGATGCTGGACATCTGAAAAAAGAATCACCCATGAAAAGAGCCTGAATGAACCTGCTGAATGGCAAACCACTGCCAATGAGACTGAATGATTTTTCTAGCAGAGATGTTTTTGCTGTTTTTTCCTCTGGAAAAAATAGAAAAGGATGGGGGAGGAGCTGGTTTCTTTTCTCATGCATGCACCCATCATCAACAGCTTTGTTAAGGCAGGAAAATGATTTCTGGGTTGTTTGTCTTGTTCTTAAAACATAAAAATTCAACAAAAGTGTTTTGGCTGTAACTGCAAGGCAATAAATACAGAACCTCCCTACCTCAGAGTCCAGAAATTCCAGGAACAGAAGTATTTAACCCAGACATAGTGAAAGAGAAACATGAATCTCTTTGAGAATGAGGCAAGGGAAAACCAAAAAGCAAGGGAAGAGGATGAGGGTTTGTTCTGAGATCTCCTTTGTAAGTGAAGAGGGTGGGTGGTTTGAGATAAAATCAGGAATTTGACTTCTCAGGACAGATGGATTTGAAAAAGAAAAAAAGAAAATACATCTACAGGCCAAACTAAAAATGGTTATCATGGTGAAGTTATGGGCTGTTTCAGGCTGCCAAGACAAATAGCTTGCATCCCAAAGCAGTAAAGGTTACATGCATGGAAAACGGAGCTATCCCTGAGGACTAACTAATATACTACAATTATTATTATAATTTTATCAAAGGGTTTTGAGAAAACCAGGCCATGCTGAGCTACCTAGTCTGACTGCATCTACAAGCAGAGTCTTAAGAAGAGACGTTCCAGCCTAAAATGTTTTCATCTTCTGATCTTCATCCTTTGGCTAATATCAGATAATGCTGTTTGAGAGGTGAAGGCAGTGTCACTGCAGCAATTAACCAGAACTGTTTGAGGTTACTGATACACTGAAAGTGCTCTGAATTTCAGTCAGTTTGAAGTTATTTTCTAATATGCCTCATGCCACTGCTGTAGGAGATATACCCAAGTAAAATACAATCACTTGTGGAATTTCAGCTAAGTGCAGGTATTACAGGGGAAAAAAATATCCACACCTCTGACAAGGTTGTATCACTCTCCACTTATCTGCTGTTTTAATAAAACTGCCAAGGTATTCTGAAAGGCTCTGTGCCCAGCCTGGCACTTACACTGATGATAATATACATTATGATGTAATTATTATAGATTTACATTTGTTATTATATAAGAACATTGCTGCTTTTGGAGCAACCTTCATGGTCGGAAGAGAGTGTGAATTCCCCCATGTCCCGTATTTCTCCAAGAAGTTAGAGGAAAGGACAGGACACTGGGATCTCCCAGGCTCCTTTCCCAGCTGTGCAAACCATGAGGGTCAGCTCCTGTTCCACACAAATCCATGAATCTCTGCGCTGATCTTTCCTGGGAACACGATAAAATCCTTAATCTCCCGCTGCCTTCCTACCCTATCCTGCATGATATCGAGCACAGCAGCCCAGCAGAGCCCTTCAGCAAACTCCTGAACCTCGGCAGACAAATTCAGCCCTTGTGGTGAGCAGGGCTGTGGGTGTGCTGCTGCTCCCAGAGCCAGGAATGAGTGGGGGGCGACCATATCCATCCATCCTCCTAAGGATGTTTCAAACATTAAGTAAGAGGATTCCTGGAGACTGGGCACAGGCTGCAGCAGAGGGAGATTATCGTTTCTATCCCTGTTCTTAATAGCTATTAATGGAAAGGGGTGATAAAATATCTCTAGCTGCACATATACAACATCTCTCTCATCCTGTCAAGGTAGAGCATTATCCTGTTAAAAAAACAGGGGTTCAGGTTGAGGAAGGGGCAAAAGAAAGAGGCAAAGCTGTTAATAACACGTTAAGCACAGTTTGGAAATTTGTACTCTAAGTCTCCCCTGGGAAGCCAAAACCTACCTACAGGGTGTGTTGAGTTAGTTCCTCATTCCTTCTTTGTTGTTTTTTTTTTTTTTTAAACTTCTTTTGAAATCTCGGTGTGCGGAGCATACCTTGCCCCCGGGGAACATCTTGCTGAGCCATTACTCACACTATAAAAGGGTGCTACTTCTCACTCCTCCCTTTCTTGGAGGCCCTTTGGAGGTGAGGAAAGGGCTGAGTGGTCAAACTCCCAGAGCCCAGGGTTCGCCAGCCCTGGGGCACAGAGCAGGGTGGCTTTGGGGTGCCCAGACCCAGTGCCTGGCTCTGGGGAGCCCCAGCCTGGGCTCAGGGTGGGCTTTGAGCCTGGAGGTTTGGTGTATCTCCTAAATCTGCTCCAGCCTGAAAGCTGGGATTGGCTAAAGAGCTTTCTTTGGGGGAATGGTTCCCAACAAAAGACTATTTCTGCTGGGACTGGCTAAAGAGCTTTCTTTGGGACAATGATTCCCTCTGAAAGACTATTTCTGCTGGGATTGGCTTAAGAGCTTTTTGGGGGGCAATGGTTCCCTATGAAGGACAATTTCTGCTGGGATTAGTTCAAGAGCTTTTTTTGGGAGAATGGTTCCCTATGAAAGACTATTTCTGCTGGGATTGGCTTAAGAACTTTTTGGGGGGGAATGGTTCCCTCTGAAAGACTATTTCTGCCTCCTGAATGAGTGGGGATTAGGACACAGAGAAGAAAGGGGGTGTGCCCTGANTGGAAATTTGTACTCTAAGTCTCCCCTGGGAAGCCAAAACCTACCTACAGGGTGTGTTGAGTTAGTTCCTCATTCCTTCTTTGTTGTTTTTTTTTTTTTTTTAAACTTCTTTTGAAATCTCGGTGTGCGGAGCATACCTTGCCCCCGGGGAACATCTTGCTGAGCCATTACTCACACTATAAAAGGGTGCTACTTCTCACTCCTCCCTTTCTTGGAGGCCCTTTGGAGGTGAGGAAAGGGCTGAGTGGTCAAACTCCCAGAGCCCAGGGTTCGCCAGCCCTGGGGCACAGAGCAGGGTGGCTTTGGGGTGCCCAGACCCAGTGCCTGGCTCTGGGGAGCCCCAGCCTGGGCTCAGGGTGGGCTTTGAGCCTGGAGGTTTGGTGTATCTCCTAAATCTGCTCCAGCCTGAAAGCTGGGATTGGCTAAAGAGCTTTCTTTGGGGGAATGGTTCCCAACAAAAGACTATTTCTGCTGGGACTGGCTAAAGAGCTTTCTTTGGGACAATGATTCCCTCTGAAAGACTATTTCTGCTGGGATTGGCTTAAGAGCTTTTTGGGGGGCAATGGTTCCCTATGAAGGACAATTTCTGCTGGGATTAGTTCAAGAGCTTTTTTTGGGAGAATGGTTCCCTATGAAAGACTATTTCTGCTGGGATTGGCTTAAGAACTTTTTGGGGGGGAATGGTTCCCTCTGAAAGACTATTTCTGCCTCCTGAATGAGTGGGGATTAGGACACAGAGAAGAAAGGGGGTGTGCCCTGAAATTTAAAGGTAAAATCCCTCACTCCCAGTTTCAGTGGACTCTGCCCCTTCTCTGTTTGCTTTTCCCTCAGCATGTGCCGGCAGTTGGCCCCAGCTGAGGCTGCTGTGGGCTCACGTTGTGCCCAAGTCCCAGCAAGGCTCTGGAGCTTTCCCCTTCCCCTCAGCACAGCACAGGGCTCCTCACGAGAAAAAAAAAGAGAAATTCTGTATGGTTTATAAACTTTGCTGACTTCATACACCCCTGTGAACCTTGCAGCCTTCCCTGACACATCGCAACCCAGGCTACATGAATGAGGAGAAAATCATCAATGTAGTTAGCAATGTACCATAAAATTCACTGATTAAATTACTGGATAAATATTTGAGTGGATCTAGCTGACAGGTATGTCATGCATGCAGCCTTAAAATAGGAAGGCAAAGGGAAATGAGGGAGAAACGAGCCAAGGAACAGGGACAGGAATGTGATTTCTGGTAAAGCAGCTCATGTTCATCGGTGCCTTTTTGGCAATAGAGAGGATGTGTGTGGTGAAACCGAGAGCAAGGCACCACGTTAAAATAAACTGAGAGAAACTGCAGCCGTGAAGAAACAGAGCTCTGAGCAACAGTTCTCTGAGAACAAGGCTGGTGAACGAATTCGTGGGGACTCACATCAGCTGAACCTGGCAGGTAGCTTTTAACACGCTCACAAGAAACAGAGGCAGCTATTTCCAGCAAAATCTTGGGAAGCTGGGGAGAATGTGGGCTCACTAGAGATGCTCTCTGCAGCCTCTGAGGGTGCTGGGCTGTGCCTCCACGCTGCCTCCTCCACCTGCCACCTCCACTGGGGCTGCTCCTGCCACAGCCCATTGTGTTTCATTTAAAAAGGTGAAAGGAAGAGTTGGTCCTGCTGTCCAAAGGCATCAGGGCAGGGTGTGGCAGCCAGCAGGACTGTGCTGATGAGCTGAGACAGGCACAGAACAGCTCCAGCAGCAGCATCAGGGCAGGATTAGGCACCACCACATCCATCAGGTCAAGCCTGAGAAGGTCTCTAAGGACAGCCCGATCATATTTGTGCCATTCCAAGTAAACAGTCTGCGCAGTGATTACTTTAAAACACATCTAACTCATTTCTGACCGATTTTGCAAACATTTCCCCTTCTTTCAATGCGGCATTGACTGGCCCTGCAAACCATTTGGCAGTGGCCCGGGGTGCTGTGTGCAGTCGCTTTGCTCCTTGATGTTACCTCATCAAAGAGCAGCTGAAAATGATATTTCCAGTCAGAGAGTTTTGGAGAGTGGCCGGTGAACTCACTCTGCCCTGTGCCCTCCAACTGGCAAGCAGAGAGGTTTCCTGTGTGCCAATTCAGTGATAAATTTGAGATTGTGACATGCCGACCAAGAAAAATAAATAAAATAAAATAAAATAATAAAATAAAATAAAATAAAAAATAATAAAGGCTGGAATCTCANAATAAAATAAATAAAATAAAATAAAATAAAATCGTGACAGGCTATTTTTTGGTTTCAAAAGAAACTCCTCTTGCTGGGTCTTTTTGAGCCCTCACCTCCACATACAGCTGGAGAGAAGAAGGAAAACAGGATGCAGGGCTGTAGAGCTGGAGGAATGGAGCGCAAATCAAAGGAGACAAGCTGGTCCCTGTGTGGTGTCGGGGTTAGACCCCAACCTCTGAGCAAGGTGAGCATTTGTCGCTTGCTGGGGACTCTGGCAGGAGCAGCTCTGCCCAGCTGCCTGCACGTTTACACTGGGCCACAGCCGCGGCTCACTTTTTCCTCCCACTGTGTCACCTCCTTCCCTTGTGCTGACAAGTGATTTAGACAGCCTGCCCTGCTGGCCCTGCATTTGAAATGTAAATCAAACATGGGACATAAAGCTGGGTTTCAAAGTTGGCTATTAACTAGGGCGGAAGGGGTGGCGTAGCAAAAACAAACAGTCCCAAGTTCAAGTCTAAACCATGAGAGCAGGCTGGAAACCCTTCCTCCTCTCCCAGCATGAGGCAGAGCGCTGTCCCCGGGGCAGAACGTACTCAGGGGTGCCTGGGCTCCTATCCCAAGTGCCTGGACTCCACATCAAGTCTGACAGCCAACTTCAGAGGGAGGAGGGTGCTGGATGCTGTGCTGGCACTGCACATCAGCACGCAGCGGCTTTAATCACAGAATCACAGGATGGTTTGGGTCAAAAGAAACCTCTAAACATCACTTAATCCAGGGCTTCTCACAGCTCCTGATGTCCTGCAAGCTTTTGACATCGAGCTCTGCAGCGTGCTTGGTCCAAGAGCTGACACCCCAGAGCATTCAACCAGGCCCTGCCATGGAAAAGCTGTGTTTGAGAGCAGCATCTCCTCAGCTTCCAGCAGAGAGCTCATGGTCAGCTGCACCTCACAACGTGTGGGGGTCCCCTGAACCTGGAGGCACCCCTGCTGTCCTAATGCTTTCAAATCCAGTGGATGTTTTGCCCCAAAATTATTGGAGGCTCAAAGCAAGTCAATGTGAATGTGTTTTCTATCTAGTAGAGGGTACTTTTACCATCACAGAATGTAGTTTAATATTTATTTACCTTATTTATTTACCTATCACTCCAGATAATTCTTGGGGGGCGGGGGGAGGGAACCCAGCAACAACACCTATTTTCTCTGAAATTATTTCTACCATGATTTAGAAATTTGTCTCTGATAATTCTGTAGTGCCACCACTCAGGTCTAACTTGGAACCCAGAGACAGGAGTAACTGATAACACAGAGAGGTGTGAAGCAGTGCTGCTAAGCCCTCCCGTTCTGGTACACAGCAATTCCCTGGGCTTGGCGTGCCCAGCACCAAATCCTGCCTGCATATGAAGACAGAATTCTCAAGGGCAATCTAACAGGAAGAAAATCCTCACCTTTTTCTGAATTCCTCAAGGCAGTATTTTTAGTGCAAACTCTCTGCAGTGAGAGATGGTGAGAAGAACTGCTGTGAAGTGCTGGGCACCAAGCTGGCCGAGCAGGGGACAGCTCCAGCCTTCAAACACCGTGCTCTGAGAGATGGGTCATGGCCTCCCGTGGTCAGGATGGTGTCCTGGGACTCCAGGGAGCACCTCTGACTGCCAGCCAGGGTCACCTTGGGCACATCACTGCACCTTTCTGCCCCCCAGTGCTCCTATTTGTGGAGTGGCAACACTTAACCACTGTTGAAGGCGTATTTTGCGTAGGGGAGCAAAGCTGTGGCACTGCTGAGCGATGTTTCCCCATCTCAGCTCCGTGTTCCTGTCCCCAGGGCTGTGCTGGCACCTCTGTGAGCACAGGACTTGTTCCATCCCAGGGAGCAGCTTCACCCCGGAGCTCTCTGAAGGCAGAGAGAACCAAGCGCAGTTTCACACTGCTAACCAACATCCCTGTTCATAGCATTCCTCTGCTGATAGTTTGGGCTGTTTTCAAGCAGGCTTTGCCATCTCCTCCAATGTGGGAAAGCATTGTCTGAAACTATGTAGGATTTGGATGATTACTGTGTCCTAGTCCTCCTGTAAATAAAGTGTCACTGCAGTGAAGGGAAGGAACTGCTCTGCTCCTCATTAGGCAGCAGTGCAGAGCACGTCGGAGCCAATTTACCAGAGCAGCAGTGAGGATATCATCGCATGATCTCCATTTCCATTAAACAACTGGATCTATCTCTTTTATTTTTAGGCTAACCATGCTGAGCTTTCAAATTGCCCTGATGATAATGTAGCTTTTAACTGATTTGTTGTGGCTGGTTGTTTTGCACATGAAAGTTGCTACTAGCTGATTAGGAAGAAAAAAAAAAATCCACCATTGCTTCTTCTATTGCTCAGGAAATTGCAATCCTCAATCTGCAGCTAGAAAAGCATGTTGCCATGGAAATGATGCTTATGCTGTCGTAAATAAAAGTATTCCAGGGTCACCAGGGTCTGCAGCATAAACAGGGGCACAAACACTGCCTGGAAAAGTGCCAGAGTGGTTTAAACATATAGGAAGATAATTTTAATGGTATTTTGCTCTCACTGTTATCATCAGAAGGACTGATGAAGGTTAACACGTAGCTATAACCTTGGCACAAAAGCGAAGCAGAGAAAGTCTTGGCTCTTGGTGCTAATAAGAGTAAAGAAAACGATATCCCAGCCCTGCTGACCAGTGTTTCCCAGCTCAGTCGGAGCAGTGCTGCTTTCCCAGTGAAATCTCACTGTATGGTCACTCCGGGGCAGTTTTATCAGATTCATGAGCCCAGCACACGAGAGCTCACGAAAACCAATTGCTGTTGTGAAATGCTGTGTCATGGACTGATGATGCTGTGAAAATTCCCCGATTCTCTGCCTACATCCCACCTGCAGCCCAGGAAACCACGGGAAATTGCTCTTTTCCTCAGAGGGGAGACACTTCTGAACAAGATCGCAGCCGAGGGAAGGAGCCTGTGTGTCTTTGCTCCTGTGGGAGGGCGGTGGGAAACAGCAGCACCAAGAGCCAGCACGGACAGAGCTCCAGAGCAGAAATCCGGAGGCCAGCAGCAGAGAGGGCTCGGGATGTGTCGGTTCATGTGAGTTTTCAGGAGGAAAGCAGGCAGTTACTGTTTCTGGTGGGTTCTTAACTGTTCAATGGACTGCTCAATGGCATTAAATGGGCCATACCCTGAAGCTGCCTTGGGCACTATCAGATCAAGGATACACGCTTTTCTCTTTGTGTTTTTAATACCCACACAAGCATTTCGAGCACAGGCAGTCACTTTAAATAAAACTACAGAGATTGCAAATGCCAGAGCTTGCTTATTTACTTACTGTCTCTTAGTCTGCCCAAAATGTGGAAATAATGTTTCCAGAGATGCTGGAATTCATGTGCCTGTTGAGAATCCTGGCTCCTGTCCTGGATGATATTGCATATTCAGGGGATGATTCACTCACTCCTGAGAGGGAGGAAGGACTGTACCAGCTGTACCACCTCTCCGCGCCTGACTGACAGCCTGGTGATGTTTCCACAAGGAAGCCTCGTGCCTCCAGGTTAAGCCAGCAATTATGGAACAAACAAAAGAGAAGTGAAATGGAGAGATGAATCACCGAGAGACCAAACAAAAGAGGATTGGAAAGGTGATGCCCAAGCCAGACTGACTGACAACAAAATTTTCATTTCTCTCAGCCTAAAATGTGTAGAGGATTCTGCATTTCTTTTTTTGTGTTGACTAACAATGTACTTTGCCATCTGCAAGGGAGGATTTGGGAGGGACCAGCTTGGTTTATAGGGCTTTGTCACCTCACTCCTGTGAAAGGATGGCAAAACCCACGGCAGCCCTCGGTTAAAACCCAACCCTAATCCTCCCGACCGCTCCATAAACTGACTTAAAATTTCAATAAACAGGTTTTCCCCATTCATACTCCAGTTTTTAAAACCACTTTCATCCCTGTCGGGACAGGAACTGTGGGATACAGGGCTGATAGCATGCGCATTACACACCTCGCCATGGATTTATCACAGAAGGGCTGGCCAGGCCTTTGAAGGCAGCTGACGGCTCCCAGCTGGCCAGGAACTCACTCGCGTGGCCTCTGCAGCTTCCTAATGGGAACAGGGTGGAAAACCTGGGCTCAAAGGTTGCCCAGAATGACTAAGAGAGGAAAAATCCCTCCTGCCACTCCTGTGCTAATCAAAGGGGTGTGGAGAAGAAGTTTCGATTCCTCACTGCCAAAGAGGAAAATAAGATAAATATATATATATAAAAATTACACAGCCAATTCCTGTATTAAGGAATAAGCTTCGTGCCATCAAAATCAGTCTCGAAATTAATCTTGCTCTTTGTGCTATAGGGAAACTGAGCCAGATAGCCCAAGCTCCCTTGACATGTCTTTCAAACACATCTAATCTGTTTACTCCCCGTTTTTACTGCTGGCGGTACCTGGGACTTCGCCTCTGAGATTTCCTGCAGTTTGTGATCCCAGCAGGTCAAAGTTTCCAAAGGTGGGGAGAAGAGGCAATCCCTTCCTTGCCTGTACGAAAGGTATGTGCCTCGGGGCTACTAATTTAGAACCAATGAATCAGGAACGAGTCACATAAAACCAGTCCAGCAGCGGTGTGTACAGAGCAGCTCCTCGGAGCAGACAAAGGCGTGTGTCAACAGGGAAAGTGCCGTGTAGGTAGCGTGGCTCGGCGTATTTAAACAGCTTTTAAACTGCAGAGATGTGAGCATGTTGCCAGGGAAGCAGGAGCCCGCATGGATGGAGGTGCCCTCCTGCTCTGAGACCTGCCGCCCGTACAATGGGAAAATGGAGCTGCCCCTGCACTCCCTGCTTTGTGTTTTCATCTGTGCAGCTTAAAAAAAGGCAGAAAAGGCAGTTCTTCTGATTAATGGTCCTTCTGCACAAACTGCATTTTGTACATATTTAAAAATCTTGAGCTAGATAACTCTTTGACCTAAAATATAATAGGTTCCTTTTATTTTTTCTGATAGTGCCCGACATTTGTATGTTTTAATGCCTTATTTATGAAGCAAGTCCTTTCCAACTTGAAGAACAAAGCGGCCAGGCTGAGGCTGTGGCTTTGGCTATGTGTGCACCCCCTGCACCTGTGTGGAGACATCGCCAGTCCTGCTCTGGGGCTCGCCAACACATCTCAGACCGCCAGGAGAGACACCCCAGGCTGGCACCAAGAGATGTGCCAGGCACAGCTCCCCTTCCCATGGCATTTGGTCCCTAGGGTGATCAGTGCCATGCCCTGTCTGTGAACCATTCCCCAAATTTTCTCTTCCCCAGAGCTCTGCGTGTGTGTGATGTGAGACCAGGGTGTACTAGGAAGGACCAGGGGCGATGGCTCCCACTGGGAACACAGCAACTATGCCACAGAAAGAGTGAAAAATTCAGGGAACAATCCATCTTACCTACCCGGAATAGATGCATCCATGATCTCCATAAACACACCCTTTCCTCCGCATGGGTGGGTATATATTTATATGCACCAGCCTCAAAATACCACTAAGTTTTTATTAGCCCCATTTGCAGATGGGGTGACGATGACAGACAAAGTGCTTTGATCCCTCCAGGCTGCTCCTCCTCGGGAGGGGAGAGCTGGAGTCTGCTCTCCCTAGGAGAGGGAGGTGAGTTTTCCCAAACCCCAAGGAGCTCCTCGGTGCGGAGGTCTTGCTCAGCTCTCGCTTGGAATCATGCTGGCAAATAAACATGAAAGTGAAATCGGCATTGTGAGATAGTTATGCAAGAGCGGGCGGATCCCAGGACTCAGCCATTGTTCCAAACGTTTAATTAACATTATGAAAGCTGATTAAAGGAAAATCTTTAACCTCCAGGGAAATCCCATTTTCCCTCACTTCCCATGCCACTGTAATTTTCACAATGTAAGAAGGAAAGTGTTATTTCAAGGCATGATTCATATCAGCTACAACCTGATCTTTGCCACAGTCATGTCCTGCATCTTAAATAATCGCCAGCAGTGACACCAGACGGGGACACTTCTGAGACAGCATTTTTCCCCCTTTATCCCATGACCTGAATTGCCATCATAATTTCTAGACTTTGTGTCATCCTGGCATGATGACAAGTGTTCACCCACGCTCCAGAGCTAAAAGTTGGTTCACAAGGACAGCGATACCTACCCAGACACAGCATCTCCGATACAAAGTGCGAATGACACGCCACAGTCCAGCGTGGGCACAGCAGGGGCTGTTTGCTTTGGTCACTGCAGCAAATTCCTTCGGAGGCAGGAGAGTGGAGCAGCATCTCCAGTGACTCCCATCTAACCTTGAGCAAACCACTCACCCTTTTCTCCTCTTTTGGAACTGGGGACAAAGGCAGAGTTACCTCTCGAGGCTAATGAATATCACCAGGCACTGGAGATGCTTAGGTGCAAATTGCTGCTGTAAATTATGCGACCGGAGAGGTTTGCTTTCAGCTGCAGTGGGTCTGTGAGCAGCACTCAGCCCTGGATGGGTGGCACATTGTCACTCCGCTCTTCCAGGACTATTTTAATTCCATGGCATGGCCCATCAGAGACCTAATCCCAGGATCTAATCTTGGAGGCAACAGGCAGCTGACTGTCTGCGCTGTGTGCTCAGGGGAGCGCCCTTGGGGCTGCAGGGAGAGCCATGCTAATCAGGGGACAGGAGGACAAGCACCTCCCCACACACAGATCAGGTCACCCCTGGTCACCCCTGGCCAGGGAACCACAAGCTCCTCGCTCTCTCTGACTCGTGAGTGGCATCAGGCAGACCCCACGGCCCCGGGTCCTACCCTGGTTAACAAGAATCTGGAAGGATGCTGCATCTACAGACCTCCAAATCTAATTAAGAACACACACGGCTCCAGTCCCTTCCGAGCATCAGGCTTATAAAAATACACACACATATAAATACACGGTACAAATACAGCCTCTGGCAGCAGGAACAGTCTCGTACTCAGATCTTCAGCAGTTCTTCCCATCTGTAGATCCTGCAGGTCAAAGACATTGCAGAGCTTCAGGAACCATTCTGAAAATGGCAAAGATTATTTTTTCCCACTGCGTCTACATGTATGCGATGCAAAATCCATTTTAATTATGATACAACAGGGTCATCCTCACTGCTCTGAAGCACAGGCACCACTTATGTGCACACAGAGACATGCAGAAGCTTTACTAAAGCAGAAGCAGAAGCTTTATTCATAGGATGAAATTCCTCCTTCAAAAAGCACTAGAGGTAAACCGAATTCACATCGTGAATACCAAATGTATGAAATTCTGACTCAATAAAAGGCAGACAGCTGAGCATTCTGATAAAAATGTGCCTTTATTTTTTTTAATTTTTCTTTTCATTACCTGGATTCTGTGTTTGTCAGAGCAACAAAGACAAAACATAGTTTCTTTGATACGCGGCAAATCTGAAAACAATCCTGCAAACAGCACAACACAAGAACTCCCACAAAAAGGGAAAGCTATAAAATTTGAGAGGCGACGAGGCTTTCAGAAGTGCCAGTTTCCCAGTGCAATGGCTGGAAGGGTGGCCTGGCCTGGCTGCAGTTCAATCATTTTGTAACGAAGGACAAATACTTTCAACATCCTGAGAAAGAGGGCGGGGGGACGGGGGCACGACTCCCTTGCTTTCCCTCCTCCTGCTATTCTTTCTCCTCCCTCCCCCCACCCCTCGGATTTTCAATAGCCCTTTAGTGTTTCCATCAAAGGCTTTTACCATTCATCCTCCCTTCTGGTGCCTGCCTTCCACCTGTCTATCCATCATAGCCCTAACCCAGGTCCCTTTTTTTTTCCTCCCCTTTGCTATTTTTCACGCGGTGGGATTTGTTTATAAGCTTCTGTGTTACCTAAACTGCAGGGGAAGAGGCTGCTGGGAGGAAAGTGAGAAAGCAGGATTAAGGAGGAATAATTCAGCTCCGTTGCATTTCCATCTGAACGGTCATAAAATGTGCAAATCCTGTTCCTGGGAATTTCGTGGCAGAGGCCTTCCCTGTCACTGCCCTTTCCGTGCCCCTTCTCTCTTTCCCTCGTGGAAAAACAAGTGTTGGGAAGGATGCCTACGACTCCACGGACCCCAAAACCACGAGGTGTGTGCCAGCAGGGAGGAGGCTCCCAGCAGCACGTGTGCAGGGAGAACCTCCAGATGTGGCCATAAACCACAGAAAAAGGGTGGGAGGCTGCAGGGATTGAATCCAGCAGGACAACAGCAGGGAGCAGGGAAAGGCCGCTCAATATGACAGCTCCCAACACCCCCAGCTAATTAATGAGCCCGGGGAAAATACAAAAATAACCTTTCAGGCTTGTTGGCTCTGTAAGCAAATCATACAGAAATATATGATTCAGACCCCAGCAGCTTGAAGAGTTTCTCATTTTTAGCTCATCACCATCACAAGGCACAGAAATAAGCACAGGCCAGCTTTCCAGACCCCAGAGATCCACCAACAACCCACCTGCCAGCAAACTGTGAGACAGAAGAAGAGCCATTGCTCTGCAGAGGTCAACAGAGATCCAAGCAGAAGTCCCTGTGGCCCCTGGGCACATTTGCTACCTGACCAAATCCTCTCAGAACAGCAAGCAGTGCTAAAAAACAAGGTGGCCCTCAACCTGTCCCCAACCCTAGTGAGCCCACAAACCTTTCCTTGGTGGAACTTCATGTCGTATCTGCTGGACCTGGCAACAGCTAGAAGCTATCTTCTGCTTACAGACTCATCCTGGAGATACTGAGGATCACCCAGCAGGTAGCACATGTCAAAATAAGTTCCTTTGACTGGTAGTTATTTATTATTTTTAAATAAAATGAGAATGGATTGAATGGGTTGCTCAGCAGCAGCTCAGTTCTTTGTTTGGCAACTTCTTGGACAGTTTGACCATACGCATGACAACACAAAATAAATTTCACTCGCTTGCAGTAGCAGTTGGCTATAAATTCAGTCCATCGATGATTTATAGCTCTAGCAGCAGTGGGATATATGAAATGAGAAGCCCTTTCATCCTTAAACTGCTCTGCAGTGTGGTAGAGATGATGAAAGCCATTGTTCCTAAGGCCAGAGGAGAGCAGGAGTTCACTCAGCTGCGGCAGGAGGAGGTGTGCAAATTGGGTCCAAAGGTGAGAGGAGGCCTGGAGAAACAGCAGCCCTTGGTTTCACAGAGCAGCCAAAAAGAACTCCTTAATGATGCTCGGCAGGCTGGAGGGGAGCAGCATTTCCATCAGCTAAATGATCTCAGCTCTTTGGCTTCCCCCAGGGCACCAGGACAGACTGGGATCTCTCGCCACAGTCGCTCTCAGATGTTTGTGCTCTTCCCTCCCGCCAGCAGCCCCGAACCTGAGCATGTCTTTGGCACAGCAGGTGGGATCCTTAATCCTGCCGAGGGCCAGCCCCGAGCGAAGATTAGCAGAAGAATCTGTTTTCATTAAAATCCAGCCTACCATTACTATCCTCTCTGGTGGTGAAGTTTAAATTTTAAATCGCGCATGTCCAGCTCTTGGAGCAGCTCTGTTTCTGCAGGGAAAGGGCAGTTCAGCAACCTGCCTCTTCACTTCCTGATGTCCTTCTTTCTTTTAATCAACAAGTAACTAAGACAGACACGGTGAGGAATGTTAAATGCACCTCCTCCTGGAGAATTTTGCCAGCAAGATCGGTGGAATTGGGATTTTGCCTTTATTATATTTCTTTTGACTGTGGAACTGGTCTGATTTTCCTCCCAGTTTAATTTTTTTTTTTTTTTTTTTTTTTTTTTTTTTTTTTTTTTTTGTGTGGAAAAAAAAGCCCCCACAAAACAACAAAACAGGAAGAGACATACAAATAAACACTAATACGTACAGGAAAAATACAAAACTTAGCACCATGCACTCCCCTCATTATTAGACAAAGGTTGGGAAGGGTTCACAAGTGTAAAATGCTCATGTGAATTATGAGATTACTGCTCAGTTTTCTTTCAAGTCGTGGGCTGGAAACAGATGGTGGCTGTAGCATTTATGACGGCACAACATGTTACTGCAAGCCTAGCCATCTCTCTCTCTCTCCTCCCAAAAATGCAGCTGCAAGGAAAGTTGTGGAAAATCACATTAATAGTCTCTTCCACCACACAGTTTTCCAGCCCTTCATCCCTGGCCAGCACATGGACAGAGCCATCTTGTATGCCAGCAAGAATACTCTCCTAATCCCTGTCCTGAATAGTTACCACTGGCTGGCTTATTGAGCAGCTAGTTAAAATGAGAAGTTTGTCAGCATTGTAAAAAAGCCTCCAGAAAGCAGGTCCTTAAGGTCAGGGCAGATGCCATGTGATCCCAAGGGCTCCCTAAGGGAAACACTCAGAAAGAAGTGACCAGACTGTCTTTCAGCTGTTTATTATTTAAACATTCAGTTCAGGCCAAGCAGGTTGATTTATAAAGAAGCAGAAGGACAGATAGAACAACTGCAAAAGCATCTTTGTGACTCAGGAGTCCAAATCTCACTTCCAAGCAAGAGGAGAAACTTTCACAAGGGCAAAGGCCTCTGGATTTTCAGTCAGACAGGCTCAGAAGGATCTGGGTCCCTGAAGATACAAAGAGAAGCTAACCCCATATTTAAATATCTCGCCTGTACACAAGAAAAAAATGTTCAGGCTTCACTGTCCATGTGCTTCAGTCCAGATGGAAATGCTCTGCTGCCTAAAATATAAAATACCTGCACTTGAACACATGAGCCAAGCCTGGGGCACAACCCCTCCGCTCTCACAGAGGGCTCTGCTGACAGCAGGGAACTTTTCAAACAGCACAGAACTGTCACCTGTTATCTCTAGGGCTTCTGTGTGCTTCACAAATGTGAAACAATCCTGCATCTCATCGTTTCTGAGAGCTTTAAGTCTTTGGGATTCCAAAACCAGGATTTTAGAATTACTTCTTGAGTTGATTAAGATTCTGTCAAATAATAATTTTTCCAGACAAGTGTCACTGGTGTATCTGAGTATTCCATGTTGCTATTTTCACTTTGCTGGGGTCACTGTCTGGTTGGGAACATCAGCACCAAATTTATGTGCTCATCCTTGGCCAGTGCAGTGTGTTCCTGCCATGCTCCCCCCAGGGCAACATTTCTGCCCTCTGGGCTGTAAGACAGGGCAGCTGGAAGCAAGATAGACTTTTACCATTCCCTTTATCACTTTTCACAGCCAGACCAGGAAGTTGCTCCAGAAATTCAATAGTGTACACACTTGAAACCCTAAATAGCCTTTTGCCAGAGATAGACTCTCTCCAGGTGATACGACCACACATATCCACTGCATATCTGTCATAACTGCAAAAGCCCTCAGACCTTTTCTCTAAGATACAGAAGGTGCCACTTCATTTTCCTTTTGGAAACCTCCTCCTGCAGAATTCATTAGTATCCTATGCAACAATGTACTTCCTGTAAGTACTGAAATATAAGTGTATTAGAAGTTCCCACTTCTGGTTTTATCTTTTCCTGATCTAGCCTGAAAATCCTTTTGAAGTTCCTCAAAGTGTTCTTCATACATGCTTGTTTTAGGAAATTCCAGATCACTATTGGCAAACTTCTCCTCAATTGAGATAAAGAAATCAAGATGATAGGATCTGCTTAATTTCCCACCTTTTTAAGGTACCATTTTATGACTATTTTTTTTCCCTCTTGCCTTTGGAAAGAAATATGCTGAAGAAACTAAGGAAGGAGAAGAGCTTGCAGGTGGAAAACCACTGAATAGTTAAAGCCTTTGATTTAAAAGCAGTATTTGGAGCAATCAGTGAAGTACACAAGCCAAGCATTAGCCTGCCCAAGTCTTGCATGGCCTGTTGGAGAAAGAACTCTATCTGGGATAAATCTCTTCTGTCACTTTTGCTGTGGAAAGCTCCTGCAGTCAAGAGGAATTCAGCTCCTGAACAGGTTTGTGAGTGGCTTCCTGGCCCCAAGGAGACCTCTGAGCAGAACACTTTGCTGTGGGTGAGTTTGGGCCAAGAAATATTCTCACGTGCAAGAGTGTGAGCACAGAGCTCACACCCACCCTCGCTGGAAGTGCTGGAGCATCTCTCCCTCCTCTTCTGCCGCACACAGACCCCAGCAGCAGCTGAGAGGGGCCCATAGGTAAAATCTGGCCTCTCCAAACTTCCCAGGTGTTCATTTTAAACCAGCAGCACCTTTAGAGAAAGCATTAAGGTGCTACGGAAAGGTGAAGCATGGCTGCAGTGAAGAGGGACTCTGATCTGAAATGTCAGACCTAAGGTTTGAGTGCTGCTGCCCAGGGATGGATGGAAGGCAGAAGTCATGGGGACATCCTTGGGTCAAAATTAGCCTCTCTTCAGAACAAAGACAGAGACGTTCTGAAGCCAACAGGCATTTCTTGAAAGTCACGTAAAAATGAATTAAAAGTGGATACCCAAATCCCTTAGGATGCTGAAAAAATTCCAGCGAGGGATGTCCAGTAAGCCTGGGGGGACTTTTCATACTTCACTGAGGTCTGAGTTCATCCCCAGAGGGAGCTGGGACCACCCAGCACTTCACCCATGGGCCCTCTGTGAACGGAGCCTTTCTTGTGGTCAAAGAGGGGCTATCTTGAATTTATGTCTTACTTCTCCCCTTGTGAGCAAACAAAACCATTTCTATGAGTAATTCTACCCACTAATTGCCAAGGAAAAGTCTGGTAAGGAATGCTCTGCATTTTTGACAGGTCAGAGGCTTCCCTAGACAAAGCTGCTGTTCTATGTTTTCTATCAGTCCATGTTCACATCCGGGGTCCTCGGTGAATTCCAGTGTGGATGAGTCTCTGTGGGAAATTGCTTTTCCTCTTCTAACCGCTCCAGGAAATGAGTCTATTTTTACAACACTACTAAACAGCAAAACACGAAACCATGATCTGCTCGGTGGCAGGAGTTTCGGGTCAGTTCTCAGGTAACTGGCACCCCCAGAGAAGTCAATGCAGTTGGATCTGCTCATGCAAGGTAGAGACCTGACCAATTATGTAATTGGTTGATCAGTTACTAGAACACAGAACTACCACAGGCCTAAGGAGTGTCTCATTTTCATGCGTCTCAAAGTTCATCCAAGCCCTGATGTATTGATAAGTGAAGTATTCCAGTATTATGGTCTGTAAAGATGATAATTAACTGCTGAAAGATTTAAGCATGAGCGTTCTCTACAAACATCTACTTTGTCACTGAATGATCCTTATAAGTAGTATCTCTTCTGGATCCTTTTTTCACCTGCCAAATAAACTAGGGTGGGATTTTCAGAAGTGTTTAAAATGCTTTTCTCCTACTTACTTGTGATTGCTTTCAAGAATGAAAATGTTTTAAAAATCCCCAGATGATTTCAAGCACTGTGGGCTCAACTGCATCTCCACGGGCTTGTGCTTTTTGCACACCTAATTTCACAGCTACTCTGAATTTCAAAGCTGGACAGCAAACCCAGTTGCCTTCATTTATGCAAGATCAAAGACAGTACACAGAGGCCAAAACACTGGGTCTGATCTGAAGATGAGTGTGTAACACTTGTCACAAACTTGGCTCCTCATTTCCCAGCCTTCATATGTGAATTTCCTTTCTGTCGAAGCACTGAAGTGAGCCTTTCTTTGTGTATTTTATCCAAGAACTTGAGATGCACCTGGCATGCACAAGTATTGGTCCAAACAGAAATTCTGAGTTGCTCAAAACTCAAACCAAGTCAGATTTGGTGGCCTGCTAGTAAGTCAAGCCTAAAAATGATTGGATTCCCCTCTACGGGAAGAAGTAACCTTGGAAAAATGTGACCCTAAAACCTTCAAGTGACAGAAATTCTATCACCAGGATGCTCCCAGAATTTCATCCACTGATTATGAAGAAGACTAAGAGTTAGCACTTCCTTACTTTCAGGTTGGGAACGAGGTATTCGTGACTTTCCACCTAATTGGAAAGCTCACCAAACGTCACTCGAGACCAGCACACAGAAAACAAACTTGGAGACAATATCTAAGGAAAACAGAACCTAACCTATGACTTGTTCTTTGATTTACAACTGCGATTGTGGGCCCCACCTCGCAGTCATATGCCATGGCAATAGGCAGCAGTTCAACGAGAACCAGTCCCAACTTTTCACATGTTGTAGTGATTCTGAGCTACTTCAGCACATACTTTAGCCTGATGCAGCAAGTCATTAGAATGACTAAAGGGACAGGTGACATGCCACAACTGAAAAAAAAAAAGGAATGATCGAGCCTTTGGTCTTGTTTATCCTACCTTCTAATTCATGTTGTTTTCCTTAAACCAAAAGGTGCCAAATTTCAGATGAAATTTGCTCTCATTAATTTCTCCCATCTCAAATTTGTCTGTTATCAGTACAACTGTGAGTTTCCAAATTTTCTGGGGTACCCAAAAAATTACCTGAAATGGGCTCACGGACATTAGCGACTGCAGTCCTGAATCCACCTGTGCCAAGGATTTTCCCCCAAAATGAACAAATCTACAGTTCAAAATGGCATCCTCCATGGGAGAGGGAATGGAACTTTCCCAGCTGTTTTTCCTGGTTGTATACACCAGTCTTGTTACTTCATCTTTGGGGTTGCTCAAAAAATAGCTCAACACTCTGAGAGCACAAAGACCCCAAGCCCACAAATGGGATCCTGTATCAGGAAGGCACACCCGAATAAAAAAAATAAAGCATCAACTCTGCTCCATTTGCCTGAGATCAATGGGATGTTTGTCCAAAGCTAGGGCCATGCTCAGGCACCAGTTTGAAGAAGAGCAAACACAGGCATCTCTTAAAGTGTTTTTCCATGTTAGGGCCTGGGAAAAAAAATTTCAGATTGGGCCCATGATAAAAACAGTTCCCCTAGGAAATGTTACCCACGCCATAAAAGGAAGGAATGACATTGAACTAAAGGAGAATGAAAATTGTCTACTGAATTTTTTTAAATTCCCACAAAATCTATGTGCATAATTTTCACTGTAAGTCATGAAAGGCTGACTCCTTAGAGAAGCAGGAAATGACTGGCTCATGATAGGATAAAAGGCTGCATAATTGCACGGGCAGAAAGATGGATTTTCATCAATCACTGCGTTCTCTGACAATATGGCAGCACCTTTTGATCACATATCCGATGCACAGTAATTAGGCAAAATGACTTACCCTCAATCTTTTCAGTATTTAGCTCTAAGGGTGCAAGGATTCATTCTCGGAAGGGGAAGATGGTCGTGTGATTTAGGGCACTGGATGAGCACTCAGATCTGAGTCCTCTCCCTGGTTCTGCCACAGCCTTGCTGTATGACCTTGCACAGGCTTTTCTCCATGCCTCGGTCTCGCCTAAAATGGGATAACAATAGTTCTTTATTTCAGAGGAGATAGGAACACAAACCAGCTCAAGGCTTTGCCGCAGAGATGCCACAGCAAAGAGCAGCACAGAAAAGCTCAGACACGGAATAATGCCTTGCTGATAAAATGTGGGAGCACAGACAGTAATTAAATTGAGTAATCAACATGAAACATAGGCTGATTTTTGAGGGACGCAACACTGATAGGCTTTGTTACCTGAAATTAAAAGGAAATTTAAGTGGGATTCTTATGAGTTGATGTGACTCTGAGATCTCCTAGTAGTACAAACTGTGGGTAAGAAACACCAAGGAAATTACTGTATTCAAAACCTCCATACAGTGTGTTTTACAGCAACCACTATTTCCAGCCCAAGAGAGGGTCAGATAACTACACAGAGCAACATTTCCAAAGCCATGGCAAGGGCCTACAAATAAGATTTCCTTCTATTTACAGTAAAATATGAGCACGCAAATCTGAGGTAGTTTTGAAACTTCAAAATAAAACCTGAAACTTTCAAATTAAAACATAAATGGGGCCACTGATCCTAATTAAACTGTCGGATGTCTGGAACAGCTTCAATGCCACCATTGCAGAGTCACACTGCTGCTGGAATCGGACAGAGCTCTAGCAAAGAGTCTTCAGTAGTTTTTCCATTTCCAAATGAAAAGATGCACTTTTTGCCTTTTTTTCATTTTTCCAAATGCAAAGACGAACCTTTTTCTCTAAAGCCTGTCATGTGGGGCGTTAGTTATGATCCTGTGGGTCTGGGAAAGAGAATCTCAGACCTAGATAAACCAACTGACTTTGAGACCAACAGATCAAAAGCTGTTCTGTCAGGCAGGAGAGAAAACAGAAGACACATCTCAGGAAAGGAAAATCACCTCCTGAGACAGAAGCAGAGGGATGGGAAAGTCAGGCAGAGAACAGCTGGAAAACAGCCCACAGAAAGGCAACACAGACCTGAGAGAGAGGCAAGAGAACCTCATAAATGGGATGCTGAAGGCCATTGGAGGGAGGAGACCCACAGATGGTGTTCCAAGCAAGAGTAAAAAACCTAAACCCAAAGTGCTGGAGCTGCCTGGGAGAGGAGCAAGTGCCTGCAGCCACCGTGTACTGCCTAATAAAGACGCCAGGCAGGACAGAGGGCAGGAGAACAGGAAAGCAAATTGGTACATAATCCTTGGTTTCACTCAACAAAAGCAACTGAGGACAGGTCTGGAAAGATGAAGCATGTAATTAAAAGTAATGAATTGACTAAAGAATCAGTGACCATGCACCATATTGTAATGGTGAGATTGGGTTTGGGCAGTCCTCTCTATGTCTTTTCTGATCAGACAAAACCTCAGAAAAAGATAGAATCAGACCAAGAAGCCCTGGGTTCCTGGACAGAAGAAATGATTGCAGAATGCAAAACAATAAAACATTTCATCCCCAAATCACTGCCTACAATGTGGAAGGACAAAACCAACGAGGTGTTAAAGCATTGCATGGAAGTGCAACTTTTGACAACCACCATACTCCATTCCATGATGTCCCCTGCTCACCCCCCACCCCACAAATAACAGAGCTGTCCATCAGGAATCTCGGCTGTCCATCAGGTATCAGATACGTGGCTCAAAATGCTCACACCCTTCCCTGAAACACTCCAAAGGCAGCACATGAGAAGTCCAGACGGAGTCCACCTCCAGCAGACAGCAGAAGAAGATATGACACGGCATTCACAAATGCACAGAGAACTGTTTAATTTACAGCCACAATGGTGAAACAAACCATTTCAGAGCTTGGACATTCAAAGTTAAGTCTGACACTCATTCTCATATTCACTTATTGTGCTTAGGTATTAGAGAACACAGGATTACATTAACCGTACACGACAATCTGAGATCCCTGCGGGACCGAGGAGTGGAAGGGATGAGCAAGAATGAGGGACCAGCCCCTCAAGTGGTGTAGGCTGGAACAGCTCCATTGCAATCAACGGAGCGACGGTGATTTACACCAGCTGAGGATATGGCCCTTGAAATGTCCAACTTAACTTTGAATTAACGACTCCCGTGTCACAACCTTTCACGTCACTGTTCCTCCTGGGTGCATCTGCCGCCTTGAAGGACTAATCCCACAACCTGCCACGGTCCCAAGGCTGCCGGGCGAGCGCTCAGCTGGACCACAGGAAGTGATGCTCATGCCGTGACACTACTCCTCGCAATTTAACAGCCATGGACTGCATCCTCATCTGATGTAAATTAGCTCGGGGGCAGCTGAAGTCAGAAACGTTTGCCAATTTATAGTAGCTGAGAACATAGCCCTGAGATTTTTGTGTTTTCTGCCGCATGCCGTATGAACACTGTGCTTGACAACAAACACTCGTGTGCGTTTCATTCCTCGTAACAAAATTAACTCGAGACTACAAGTCTCAGACAATCGGCTACTGGAAAAGTCCCCATTCAGTCTTCGCTCTCTCCTGGTGTGCTGAATTTGGCATAACACGTTTATTTGCTGGCACCGACAAAACCTCTCGGTTCGCTTTGTTTTCAAGACTTTGCTACGAGGCCAGACTCCCTCGTGATGCAAATCAGAGCTCCAGGACAGCCAGGGGAGTCACTCCCGAGGAGTTGGCCCACAAACCCAAACACAACCTCCTCATGCCAGTGCAACCAAGGACTCTTTCCAACATTTGTTTTGCAAACTATTCCACTTAAGTGACTTTGACATCCTTTCATACCTGCACAGTGTCTGAGTGGGTCACAAAATGCTTTTCTCATCTACATGATTTTTAATGGATATATGTTTGGTTTTTTTTCTTTCATTAGATACCTTTTAGACAAAAAAAAAAAAAAAAAAAAGGAACGGAGCAACATTATTGGCATCCCACTGGAACATAAATATATAAATTACATTTTATACACTTTTTTAAACGCAGACACATACATTCATGTGCATAACATTGTGAACAGTACACTTAGTGGAAAACAAGCACAGACAATCTTAGTTAAATGTATTTCCAGTTTTGGTGCTCAACAAATACACTGGGAAAATGATCACAAAATAGAACGGTGACTAAACTCTATCTCTGCATTAGCGTCTGAAGCCAATAATGCCTGTTAGCTAACATTGCTTTGTTTGGTTGAATTTGGACATAGCTACAGGAACAGGAGGGGAATGTTTGAACTATATTTAGAGAAATTGAAAGGTTAAAAATCTCGCTCTCTTTTGTTGCTTTAAGGTTCTGCAGTTCATTCACATTTGAAGATATTTTTATTTTATTTGAGTGGAAACACTGTCTTCAAGACAAACTTTTTTGTTGTTCCAAACTAAGAAAACTCTTTCATCTCTTTGTAGATGTTTCACAAATAAAAGAATCCAGTAGTTCATTTTACATATCCAATGTAATAATCCAAATAAAACAAAGGGTACATAATCCAAACTACTGGGGTGGGGCAGTGATTTTGGCCAAGTGAGTAGCCATGTCATACCTGGCACAGCCCTAAATTTCCAAGGCAGTACAGAAGGATTTATCCATGTGGCTCCCACTGCAATCTGTGGGGAACTGAACATTTAATCCTTTGGCACTTTGAAAATACAGGAGCTGCTGCCAGAGTATTTTATCTGCCCTGCTATAGTTAAAATAGATTTTGATGTTATTTGGGCTATTCTACTACAAAAATATGACCACAAAATGCTTTTTTTTTTCTTTTTTTTCTTTTTTTTTTTTGGTTCAAGAAAACATAGCAGGCTTTCTCAGGTATATAAAACTGTTAATTTTTAGATAAAAATACAAACTTCACCTTTACAAAAACACATAATTCTGTTGAATACACATAAAGCATAACATTTTACCAAAAATAAAGAATTTTAGGTTTTGTTCAAATATTTGCAGCAAGGTAGTTCCCATGCCACCATGACATTATACAATGCAGATACAAGAATTTGTACATTTCACACAGCTCCAACATGTGAAATAAAAGTATCTGTATACTGATAAGAATGACAATTGCTAACACAATATCACTAGTAGGCAACTGGCATAAGTCTTAAAGAAAAAAAAAAGGATTTTTGCATGGATATCCTATGATTTGTTTACGCACATCTCTCTTTTTTTTTTCTTTTATGTAATGCTTTAAATTACGGGGGAGGTTGGGGAACATAAACCAAGAAACGTCTAGAAAATTATGCATAGGTATACCATTTTTATTTTAATACATCTCATTAGTTTGCATCCCACTAGGAGAAATACCATAATGTTTTGTGTTCTGCTTATTGTTATACCAGTCTTTTATATGTGTTATTGGCAAATGTAGTCCAAGAGATAATAAAAAGCTAGGCAAAGAGTAAAAAGAAAACTTAATAATCACTTTATGGTGTAAAAAAAAAAATCCACTTAAGGCTCCCCAGAAGGTTTTTTTGTATAGACTTTTAAAACACCACCAAGCAAGGATGTATTGTTCTATAGTGTTTGCATGGCATTTGATCATTTCATACATTCTTGCTTTTTTTGTGCCTGATGTCCACCAGTGTCCATCCATCTTCATCAAGAACGCAGGCACATTTCTTGACGTAAAGCACCGTTGACTGCTCTGACAGAAATCCACTATTCACTTAGATTTTTGTCATGTTTTTGAGTACTTTTGGTATCCTCCATTCATTCAACTGTCTTTTTTTCTTTTCTGTTTTTCTTTCTTTCGTTTTTTTTCTTTTTTGGACAGGGAAGCTTCCTATTGTTTCACAGAGTGCTACAATACTTGCTTTGATGTCACATTAAACAAATGTACATTGTCTCTTTGTTCTCATTAAGTGTTCTTTTGAGCCAGTTTTTTTCACACAGGAGAACAAATAAAGTATACAGTCAATAAGCACCATACATAGTAGGTTCAGGAATGTAACAAACCATGTACATCCATGTCCCAGAGAGAAGTTTTTTTTCTAGCTTATTTTCACCTTACATCTGCAGGAGAGAAAAAAGATACAATAACTCTATGATTAGAATCAAAGGTCCTGTCCTCAAAGTAGATGACTTAAAAAAAAAAAAAACAAAACTGTTCTGCATGAAGAGTCACTAACCTGGGACAAGAAGTTCTAAATGCTGTTTTGATTGAGTTTACATGCTCACTTTTAAAGTTGAATTTTAGAAAATCTTTGCTTCTATCATACTATTCCCAATAAATACCTGTTAATCTGAAACAGGATATCAAGTTTAGCATTCTTTAGAAATGATACATCAGTATAAATGAAAAGTGCCATTGGGAGTTTATGTGCAAAAAACAGGGGCTTGAAATTAAATTCACCATCATCCAGGCGTTAGGCACAGACACTGCAAAATCCAAATCATCCCCACTCCAAATACCAGAATCAATTGCAAGTGCTGCAGTTTACATACTTTCGAGTCATTAAGAAATGGAAATTCCGTATTTAATTTGGAATGTGTGTCGCCATCATCATACATTGCTAATATGTTGGCCAAAGGATTTCAGTCATTTTTGCACTGAGAGGGTGTTAGTTTTTCACTACACTGAAAACCTCATGAATTTTGATGACTGACTATCATCATCCTACTGAGACTGAACAGACCAAAAAGGAGATCTTAATTTTCTGGTGTAAGTAACACAGGGCACTGCAACACACACCAAAAAAAAAAAAAAAGGCATTTCTAAGCATCTTTCTTGTCAAGTAGGCAGATCATCAGATTGTGTCAGGTGCAGGTGCAATCAACCCCAGCTCACGGCAGAACGTGGGTTTGATGGCCACACAAATCAAAGTATTTGCTGTATGTACACTCAATGTTTCACAGCCAAGGACTGGGAACACAACAATTTGTGACCTGGCGATTCATTCATGCATTATCACATGATGCTTTGACCTCAGAAATCAATAATAATGAAACACAAGCAGAGGCAATGGAACTTGAGATTTCAGAAGCTGAAGTAATAGCACCCTCCAATAAAAAAGAAATTAAAAAGGCAAGAAAAGGAAGTAGCTTAAGAATGTAAGATGCTGATGGTGATGTGGAGCTTAAAGGGAAAATACCAGCAGGTAGAATTATCAAAGCCAATCAAATCTAATCTCTTTGCAGCCTTGAGGTAGCAAGTGTCAAGATTTGGAACAGTGATTAAGTTGAAGTGATGATATTTGATTAAGTTTTCCAGTACTTGTGCTATTAGGGTGTTCAGCATATAGGTCCTACCTGAATATCAAATAGTTCCAGTAGGTTTTATGTTGGTTTTAACTTTTTTCGTTTCCGTTTTTTACCTGATTCCCTAGGCCTTCCTGTTAACATAAGGGCAGGGCTGGTGAAAAGCCCTAAGGTAATGCATTTCGTGTAACACTGAAGTCATAAATACTCAAACCGTTTACATTTCAAAGAAATCTCATTACCCTTTGCATTAAAGCAATAACTTTATAACACCTGATTTGACATTGAGTTTACAAAGTAATTACACAAAAGTAAAGAAATAATAAACGAAGTTGGCATTGCACACGTCATTCCCAAGATCCATCTATAATTACTGTTACCATGCAGTACTCAACATTTGCCTTCAGCTCTGGAGTTAAGCTATTTTCAGCTCACCATCCACTTGCTGGGTGCAAGTTTCGCTCCTATCAGTAATTAAATCCTAGAAATATATATTTTTCCATGATAATTCTGCCCCATTTTTTACACATATCAAAACCAAAAATTTTGAGCTTAAAATCGTAACTGCCTAGTCTTTGATAATTTGGAAAGCTGAAACTGATCTAATGTAACTTTTTATCCAAATGAAGACACAGAAAACACATCAAACCATACACACATTAAAAATAGCCACTTCATGTGTGGTTTTGTCTAAGAACTCCACCTAGTTTCAGATAAACACTCAAGCTCAGATTATAAATTGATGTCCAGTAAAATCACAGCAGAGGTCTAACTTTGCTTTTAGAGAAATTGTAATTCCTCTGCTCTGTACATAGAAACTGAAGTTTACATTTGCTTGGACCAGGTTTATGTCCCCACGCTGGACGGAGCCAGCACAGAAAACCCTTCTTACCCAGCCACCTACAAAATCTATCACCTTTGGGCAGCTTTCCTCCTCTTCACTGACTCTTTAATGTTGGGCTGGTCCTACTGCACCCTTAAACTCCCTGTGGAGGTGCAAAACAAACTTTTGAGGCTGCCTTCAACCAGCATCAGGAGAAAGGGAAATGTCCTTTCTACCGTAGTGGGTTTCCTGAGTAAGCATGTCAAGCTCTGCATTGATTGCACTCTGGTAAATAGATCAGAGCTAATGAGTTTAGATTAATTCAGAAAGATTTCATGAAAGCCAGATTGAAAGAATTTTTCCCCGTAAATCTTTCCCCAGTTTGGCTTGATAAGGCAAATTTAGGTTTAATGCGGCAACTGTCAAATTCTTGAGTATAGATACATAAAAAAACAACAGGAATGAGCAATGCTGTTTCCAAACTAACTCCTTCGCCTCGAATCCCGAATTTATCCCAAAGTGCTTTACATTAATTTCATTCATATCTTCCCCACGGTCAAGTAAATCTCAGGGTTAGCCCTGACTCCACAAGGTCTAAAGAAATTAGGCAACAGAGTTCACCCATGAGCTGCAACATGACAGCTTTTAACTTAGTGAAGCAAGACCTGAACACTGCTGGGCATTTACATTTATTTAAAGGCCAGCCTAATGAGAAGTGATACACTTTAAATCTGAAATCCAAAATCCTTACATGGAACAAACTGGCCCTCATTTTGCATCTTCAACACAGAGAAGTAGCTGGGAGCTTCTCTCCTGAGTTCACTGTAAGCAATGTTTGCTTTACATTCTTTACTAATATAAAAATAAGGTCCATATGAAAACAGCATTAATGCAAAAATAAAAGGAAAACATACCAGTTTCTTCTTCTCTATAATCTGAATTAGTATTTGATGATGTACAGGTGCATTCCATATGCTCTTCTAATCTCACCAGAACTTCTTTTAATTTTGGCTTTTTTCTAACATATTCCACTTTTGCCACCTATAAAATATGATGAGGTATGTACTGAGACACATCAACAGGGTTACAGTTCAGAACTGAAGACAGATAGCTATATACCTCTATTTTTAATGTAGCCAAACCCATATAAAATGTTAGCATACTAATCATCTTCTATCTTAATTGTGCATCGTGTAACTATTTATTGCACAGACTATTTGTTTATTCCAGTTCAGCAGTTTGAAACGATTTTCCCCCAAGAGATAAAACAATTTCCCATTCATTTTGGTTTGATGTTTTAAGCAACTCAGTTTCCACATGTATCACAATAAACTTCTATACAGATTCAAATCAGTGGCTGTTCTTCTAAACTGCCACCTTTAGCACAATCTTCTGTACATGTTGTTAAAGGCTGACAGTGAAGGCTTTAGATTGGTTTGTAAAACATTTTACAATTTACAAATTGGTGCCTCCAGAGCCCTCTGAATGTAAAGCACTCAACCCTACACAAGCAGGATCTGAACATCACCTTGGAAAGCACAGTCTCATTCCTACTCCCTCCCTGCAAAAATTGTGCAAAAAGCACAATTTTTAGGTCCAGGGGAACTCTCACTCCTACACTGGGTCCAGCCTTCGGCTTTATTGTGGGTATCTGGCAGACAGAATATTTCTCCCCAGTCCTTCCAACTGTTCACAGCTGCACTTATGGCATCCTTAAAATACAAAAAGTCTAGAGGGCAAGGTGAGGCTGGAGGAAGGACCACGACTACGTGCAGATCTCGGATCTGAAGGGAACCAAGGCAGAACAGAAGGATGTTGGGGTGGGGGGACACTGAACACGAGGACATCCTGATGCACAGGTTGGCAGCCAGGAGAGGAATGGCAGAGAGGACAGGAGCACTGATGTTCTGGGAGGCTGAAATGGCTCATGGGATGATGGGCACTGATTTGTGCTAAGCGCAGTGGGCACGGTGGTCAGGGCCACCATGGGGAATGTGGCAGCATGTGGGCAAGGAGAGTCCCAGAGAGTTTGTAAGGGGTCCACAGTGTTTAATTCCCAACTGTGGTGAACACTGCAGAATAACTGGTGATCATTTGCATGGAATGGAAATCACTGCAATTAAACCACGGCTTGTCAGACGGACTCATCATCTGCAAAAGGGCACTGCAGTGGGGCTGTCCCAGCAAACAAGAAGACTACAAGTCCCAGGGATGCACTTTAAGTAGGACAGATGAGGGAGCAGGACGGCAGCAGCTGGCTGTCCCACACAAGTGACATGACAAAGCCATAAAGGCTGCTCCAACCGAAAGCTCCAGCTACTGCCAAATAAAGCATCCACAATTACACTCCCAGCCACGGTTTCCTTGTGTGTTTGGTGGGGATTCAAAGCTCCAAATCAATCTTCATACTGTGGAAATCATTCCCTCGCCCTTTCAAAACTGGAACAACAGTGTCACAAAATGAGAGCAGTGGCTGGAAAAACCCACTACATTCCCACTTCCCAGAACACTCTTCTGGCTCTGGGGTCACAACTACCAAGGGCCTCTGATTGCCACGGAGAGAAGCTAGAGCAAAATCCTGGCCTTTTTCAAGCCAGTGGGAGATCTGCCTTTGCTTTCACAGAGCAAGGAGTTCAGATCCACGTTTTAGTCACCACCCCTTGTGCCAACAGGATCTGGAGATGATTTTCATTTACGCAGCAAACAGAACTCACAGAGACAAGATGCAATAACTAAAGTATCCACATTAAAAGGTATCTTCTGAAACTGTCAGATCTCCATGTAAACAGATTAAGAGGTGGCCATGACATACCAGAACCACTTTATCTGAAAGACTAGCTATGGGTCAAAGCAGTATATTTCAAAATTTCCTATCAGAACCCAACTGCATCAAGCCTTTGAACACAAGGATTTGAAAATGTATGGTACAACTGAGTCATTTGGCATCAAAGGATGACTAATCCTTAAAATTTATGAAAACAAACAGTAATTAAGACACCTCCATCATCAGAGACAAAGAAAAGGACCCAGCAATCATGAAACAGCTTTCAGATCTGCCATGCGTATTACAGCTGTTAGAATAAACCAGTCTTATTGAAAATTACATGCAACAAAAATAAACTGTAATCAAGCTTTTAAAAGCCTGTCCTTGTTTCGCTTGGTTTTACAAACTGGAAGATATATGCAGTTCCTGTGGCTATTTGGTATTAAACAACAGTAAAAAAACCAGAAACAGTAATACTTTGTAGAGGATCATAATGAATTTATGCAGCAGTTTAAAGCTGGTTTTTAGTGCTGCAGTTAAAATACAATCCAGCACACGTTCCACTGCCCTACTTTACGCTACACAAGCTAAAGGAACGTCATTTTGTAAGATGTTGCAAATATTGGAGCTGAAGCAGCACAAACTCGATAAGCTGCTGTGTTTGTGTCACCTGTTAACACCTGCTGCCACACACAATGCTGATCTACAGCGATGAAGGCTGCAGGTCACATTTTCAGTAGGTAAAAACAGGGATAGCTGTGCCAACAGCGTGGGATTTGGTCTTGTGTACAAATCTTTTTTCCTTCCTTGTATTTTCCTCCCTGGTGTTTATATTGCACAGTTTCTCAGGTGTATTACCCAGTGCTTTCAGGTGGTCAGTCCTCAACAAATCAACAAGCGCCTTTTACTTGTCTCTAATGCAACAAAAATAAAAATCCTCAAACCCTCCAGACCCACAAAATACCACTATATAAAAACTCTTTGAGAGCAAGACAGTGGAATAACTGATTAGCTTAAATGGTGTATAATCAGTGGCACCTTACTTGCATAGGTGTAGACATTCTGCACTGGGGTCTACATTCTGCAATACAGTGTGGTGGCTAAGTAAAAACAAAAATAAAATCTAATAAAAACATGTGGCCTAATGGAAACATCATGGAAACACTTTATTTTAGTAGAGTTTCTCCAGGAGAGATGAATTCAGGGATTAATAGCAGGGAAAAAACCAAACTAAGACTGTAAGCAGGAATGTCCAAATCACCTCTAGTACGAAGCTAAAATTTATCACGAGCAGGAGCTTGCAAGAGAAGTGTCAGCACAGAAAGTTCCTCGTAACAGCAGAACTCATGTGGCTGGTGACACCTAAACAGTGGATGGAACCAAGCCCAAAAGGCAACTGAATGAGGATACCTTTTGGAATCATCCACTGCTTCCATATTAAAATAACTGCATGCTGATACTATGGAGGGAAAACCTGTCCATGAGGAAGATGTGAGTCAACAGGGACTGAAGGGCTGGGGAGGCACCAGGACCCTACAGGGCTCCAGGGACAGGAGCAGAGCAGCCAGACCTGCCCTCTGCCAGGGCTCCCCTTGCTCCGAGGGCACCTTGCTGCTTTTCCGCCTTCACCTCTATCAGGGTTTCCTGTGTTTCTCCCATTCCTAAGCTGACCTTTGATTCCTGCTCCTGCCTGCCAGTCCCACACAGTGCTGGCTGCAATCTTGGCTAAGCCACAGCTCAAAGTGCTGCTTATGCTAATGGCAGGAACAGCCACTGAAGGAAAAGGTCCTTAAACCTGCTAAAATGACAAACAGTCATTTCACCTACACATCCCACATGTTCTGCAAGGCCTTTCCCACCTGCTCTGAGGCTGGGCAGCTCTGCTGGACAAGTCATCCTGAACTCCAGGATTTTATTCCAACCTCTGAACAGCTCCCCAGGGACAGCAGAGGAGCTGCTCCTGCACTCCCTCCTGTCCAGCTCCTTTTCTCTGCACCTCACCCTCGTATTAATGCACTGTGATATACGAGGTTAAGATTCCCCAGATCAGCTCAACACTGAATATGCAGAAATGGCTGAAGCTCACAGGGCTTCTGCTCAAGGCCACCCTGAGGCAAAGCTGAGGTACATGGAGTCATTTAGCTCTAGTTTCTTAATTTATAGATGAGTACTGCTGCAAACAATCATAATGTTCAGCTTGGCTATTCAAAACTAGCAGTATGGGCAGGATTTGCTCCATAATATTAATTATTTTCGCTTCTGTGACCAAACTCACCAAGAACAAACACCATGCTCAAAAAGCCTCTTGGGAAGACTCTCGTGCAGAACGCCCCAAATAAATTATGGTCTGGTACTTGGTAAATGCTTGAACTCGCTGGACAGAGGCAAGAGACTCTGCAGATGTCACTGAAACGCTTTTGGAAATATCTCTGTAACAGACACCCCTAACTCACCCATCTTAGCCACCATTCCTCTGTAAGGAGACAAACAATCCTTTCCTTCCCCTGGAAAAAGCAGCTCCCAGCCAGCCTCTTCACCCCAGCCCGGGTTCTGCAGGGCTGTGTGGGTGCAGTTTGCTGAACAGAGATGTCTGATGGGCCAGGATGCCGTGCTCTGTCACCATGCAGGGCAAACCCACCTCTCACTAATGAAACCCACCCCATGAAAGGGGAAAAAGGGAAACCTCAGAAGCCCCATTTCAGGAAAGCTGTTCCACCGAGCCAGAGCCTCCCTACAGCTTCAATTCCGCAAGCCCATTAAGGGTATTTCACCCGACAGAGCTCAGTGAAGACAAAGGAAGGATATCCCCAAACCCTCCAGCCTTTGAATCGTGTCCCAGGAATGAAATGCCCCAACACAAGCACCTCCACTGCCCCTCCCACACTGCCCGAGCCGTCTCTTAACCTTGACTACAGTGGCCCTCAGTGAGACAAAGAAAACACCCTTTGCTTTCGCCTGTTGGATGATGCAAACCCACTTGCTGACCTTTCTGGATGAACATTTTTCTAGTGTGAATGGGCCAGCTATGATCTCACTACCTTGTCAATGAGGAGGAAGCGGGGAAAGCCTTTTCAATGTTCCATCAAAAGAGAGCTTTTATGCAGTCTGACATCAGGGGAAAACACAAGCTGGCTTTCCAACGGCGCTGCAGAGCAGCTGAGAAGGCTCTCCAAAACTGCTCCCACCTTTCCAGGGACCCTCGCTCAGAGCCAGCTACTTAATGGCATGAGCAGACATTCAGCTCTAAACTTAGGATTGGCAAAAGGCTCAGAAAACCATCAATTACATCAAAGCTACAAGGGGATCTGACTCTGGAGGGCATAAATATGGATTCTGTTCTAAGAGCTCTGGTGTGACAGTGGGGTCAGCCTACAACCTTTACAATGAACATCCTGTTCCTGCTTGACCTCTTGTCCTTTTTTACCCCTGCTACTTAATGACTGTTTGGAGCAGTCTTGGAGCTTGGGGAAAAAAAAAAAAAGTCCTCCAAAGCTGGCTGACGTATATTGATATTGCTGGTGGCAATATATTTACACAGCCACGAACAGCATCTCCTCAGCTGAGCCTACTTTTAGCTTGTGCCCTACTAAAATGAACGCAAATGTAAAAGCACTACAACAGGCTGACTGAGAGACTAAGATTCCTTCAACGTGGCGGTGCGCTGGGGAAGCAGCCCCAGCAGTGCCATCCTGCAAAGCTGCTGCCAGCAGTGTGCAGCTCTCGGGGAACGCTCGGTGCCGCAGGGGATTTGATAGCCAAGACCCCTTTGGTGTTATTTTCCATCTCCCCCATGCCTGCAGGGGTAGGACAGAAGCACAAGGTTGCAGCATCACACACAGGTACCAACAGCAAGCTCGTAACACACACCTCAGACCTTTGCTGAGTGCACGCAGTTGCTCTGTACGTGCTCACTGCTACACAAAATGAACTGCGAGCTGCACCGAACCCAAACAGGGCTGAATATCACAGCCCCGAGGCACTTTGTTGTTTAGCTCCTCTTCAGAAAGGCTTACAATTGCAGTCCTTCAACCTCCCCAGTTTGTTCTCAGCCCTCAAGTGATTATTAATCCAAATTTTTACCTCATTTTTAATGGTTTCTGCAAAGCATACCCCACGAAGGCAAGGCAGCAAGCAAGTGTGAAGTATGATTATTTTTGGGAACACTGAGTGAATCTCAGATGTTTCTCCAGCTTATTTGGATGCAAAAATATTTTTCAGATGTTCAGGAACGGAAAAGAAAGAGAAATCCTGCCCAGACACATGTCTGCATATATGAAAAACAGTGTATGAAAAACAATGAAATCACTTAGGCACCTTATTTTTGTTCTAGGACATACAGCACTAGGTGAACAGCACTGTTCTCAAAAAATCCATTGCAACTACAGCAATCAGTGTGCTGTGCTGAGCAATTTTATGTTCAAGAACGTGGTGGGGTTCTTTTTAATTCTGCTCTTAAGAAACTCAGGGCAACAAGAACTCAGTCTTCACAATACAAATGCTAAGAGTAAGTCTAATCTCCTACACAGAGATGTAGATCAACAGTACTTGTTTAAATACTGATAAAAATTAGAACACAGTGAAGCCAAATGAACATAAATATTTCACGTAATATTTACTGGAAAGTTGCAATAGGGATTTTGTCTAATGAGTAAATACAGCATGAAGCTGTTGAGTCTTCTATCCCTGGGGTAAGATAATTTGAAACACATTTTTTCAGATCAAAAGTGTTATGTTGTCAAATATAAAAGCCCAATTTAGGCTGCATAATATTTAATTAAGAAAACAGCATTCCATACTGTGATTTATTTATTTTTTTAAGTCCAATGCCCCTTGAGTCATTTTATCTTCTTAACTTTAAGATCTGTACTGTGCGAGATCATGGGAAAGGCACAATCAACTTTATTTTCATTACAAGGAAAAAAAAAAGGAGAAAACCTAAAGGGAATCCTGTGAAAATCAAATCCAAACCCAAGATTTCCCAATGACCACGTAACTTGAAAAGGCCATCTGCCCACTCAAAATGGAGAGGCGCAGTCTATCTGACCCCGTGGGCAGGAGGATGGATCGTAAAGATTTGGGTCACACGGCACAAGCAGAGGGATAAGCAGAGTTTTTAGGCTGAGGGGAGCCCTGTGAGGGCCTTGGAGCTCACCTTGACACTCCTGTGGTGTATCCGGGAGGGCTGGCACTTGACGCTGCTGGTGTTGCAGCAGCCGGTGCAGCGCTTCACCTCCACGCACGGCGGCCATATCAGGAAGTTGGCCGAGGTGGGGTCGATCTGGCTCCGAGGTATCTCGTAGATCACCGTCCGTGTCTTGCACACCGCCGGGATGGCCTCCTCTGCGGGCACAGCAAAGGCACAGCGCCAGGTGAGCAGCAGCTCCCAGCTCAGGGCACCCTCACGTGCTGCTGGGATGGCATGGGATGGGATGGGATCCATGGGGTGGGATGGGATGGGATCCGTGGGATGG
>VZRL01004409.1:1788304-1905014 GCA_013397895.1 Origma solitaria
CCCCCGCAACTGCAGCGACCCCTGCAATCGCCCTGGACCCCCGCACCGCGCTCTGGTCCCCGCAACTGCCCCGGCCCCGCGCACCGCGCACCGACCATCCGCAACCGCGCCCGGACTCCGCAGCTGGCCCCGAACCCCGCAGCCGGTCCCCAACCCCGCAGCCGGTCCCCAACCCCGCAGCCGGTCCCGAACCCCGGCAGCCGGTCCCGACCCGGCCCCGCCGCTCCGCGGGGGCCGCTCGCGTTCCCTTCGCATCCTCCCTCCTTGCCGCCCCAGCGAAAAATTGCCCCCGTTCCCCCGGCGCGGATTGGCACAAGGTGCCTGCTGCACCCTGACATCTCCCTGAACTCATTGTGATTTAAATAACAGCCCTTTCTCATCTAAACAAAGGTTCTTAATAGCAGATGCAAAGAATTCAGCTCATCTGAAAATCCAATAGCATTTAAGTGGATTAACTGCAATAACACAACTGAGGAGTGATACTATCCTTCATGGAAGACAATAGACTGTAAATGCACAGCCAGGGAGACTTATCCTTTCATCTCTGAATTTCCTTCAGCATTTCAAAAGCGAATGCTTTCTAGAAGCCCTGAAGGGGTTTGCACGCTACTGGCTTGGACATGCTTCTAGGAAACAACCTGTGCTTTAATGGGCACTTTGCAATTGCATAGAAGTTCCCACCAAAACAGAAGTGGCCTTTCAAGTACGTTTAATTCTCTCTCATGATGTCATGTAGGCTTACAGGGTGGTCTCCAGGACCACAAGGGGGGAAAAAAAAGGTGGGGGTTGAAAAGAGAGAAAAGGAAAAGAGATGTAAAAGATTTGGAAGCACTTTAAAAAGGAGAATGCTGGTCCTTTTTTTTTTTTTTTTTTTTTTTTAAAAAAAAAAATGCTGAGCCAGTGTGGAGCCACTCTCAAATGGCTCCCGATATAAAAAAAATGACCCGAGTGCCACACTGCAGCAGAGCCATCCATGCAGGGCAGGAGGAGGCAGAGCAGGGCAGGACACTCTGGTAGTGCCATCACTTTCTTACATGGCAGAAGTAAAAAGTGATTACTTCAGTTAAAAAAAAGTCTCATCTGCACTTATCATTTGCTGGGGTTAAAGAAGCAATTCTTATGGTCTGTGTTGTCATAGTAATAAAAAAAATAATTACTAAACAGTGAAATAGATTCTGACAGTACCGGCTGGCTGAGCATTTACTCCTTCCTTCCTTGGTTGGCTAGTGCGTTTGGGATCAGAAGTGCAGTATATTTGTAGCTCTTGCAAGTGGCATTTTGCTGCAAAAACCAACAGAGATAACATAGAAATATCTTACGTTAAAAAAAAGTCTATGCAGTTTTGATTTTTCCTCTATTTCCCTCATTTTACAAGAGACATACTGCATCAGCATCTTTTTTTAATCTGTCATTGTGGAGCTCAGATAAGCATCTTTCCTCTGGGTCAAGTTACACTTGGAGTAGCTTTTAACATTAGACTGTTTATAGGGATCATTACAAATATTTGATAATAATGCAAAATATGTAAGATCCCAGAGGAGAGCTAAGACCAGGGAACATAAATAAAGTTCACACAGATTCTGCAAACAGCTTTATACTTATGTTGTCTGTCTGCTTACAAAACACACCTTGTCCTTGTCTATTGTTTGATCTAAAAATGCATTTGTTGCCTTTGAGTCCCTACACACAGCTGTGTGAAAAACAAAACACCAGTGCATGTTTGTTTCAGCATGGCACCTTCCTGCAGTCTGCACATCTATTGCACATGTGTGCACCAGATATGAAATAACACCTTTTATGTAATACCCACAAGCCACCCATGAGGAAAGAGTGACAGGATGGTAGTTACAGGTTTAAAAGAAAATCAGTACAAAGAACAGAGCATCAGAAAATTAGGTTTTGCAATTTTTTTATTTATCTGAAAGCAGCGAGCAAGATATTGCTTGTCTAATTTAAAGCATGTACGGTTAGAAGTCTCTCAAATGTCAGGAATTATAATAGAATTACACCATGACAGAGTGTTGAGAGGGAGGCTTCCCAGGGTTTGCACAGCACTTGGCATGGGGGAAGGGATGCAGAAGCCCTTTGACACAAAATAGACCACTTCAGTGTCACCAGTGCTTTCTGCCAGTGGCATCACCTGGAGCTAGGGTGCCCCAAATGAGGCTTCCAGCACCCACTGCAGAGCTCCGTTAAATCTCTGCTGGCTCAGCTCTTAGAAACACAGGCCAGGCAACGTAACAGAACCAACTCAAGTTTCACAGACACGTGCTGGGCTGCGGGAAGGTCGCTGGGAGGAGTGCACTCAGGGATGGCCAGCAAGGTGGGCACTGTGGTGCTTGGAGCAAGCTGAAGCCACAGGGGGCACTGGGCTGGCTCCAAAAGAGTACCTGAAGCCCAATTTCAGAGCTGAGGGAGTCTTGGGAAACCTGTCTTGAGTTTTTTCAGACTTGATTTTAGTGGGGATTTTGCATCATAGATAATCCAGTTAAAATTAACAAAACAAAGAGTTTGGGTAAGGGTTTTTTTTGGAAGGGTGGCCTGCTTTTATTGCAGCATGTGTTTGGGGTTGGCCAAAGCTGCTCCGTGTGTTCTGCAGGACACATCCTGCCACCACAGCTGTCCTGGCTCTGGAAAGGGACCATAGGAAATACTCTGAGCAGTTTGGAGCTGCACCATTCTGTGTCAGTGCCACACAGTGTATAACGTAGGATAAAAGTTCAGAACATAAAATCCAGAAAGCTGGACAGGAAGATCACCCACTTTGGGTGGTTCCTCTCTGGTTTTGAACATTTCTTTGGCCTGTAGCTTTGGCGGGGCATGTGGGGGAGGTCATTTTCCTGCTCTGCAGCTTGACCGCTGCCTGCCTGTGCAAAGGCTGGCGCAGGTGCAGAGGCAGTGCAGGCAAGGATTACAAATGCAGAAGGCACTGATGGCAGACACACCGTTCCTTTCCTGAATCTCAGCCCATAAAGACAAGCAAGGAAAGCTGCAAGAAGAGCAAGCAAGGCAGTTATTATTCCAGCTGGTACACCTACAAACATGATTTCCTTCTTTTCCAGCTCTTCCTTTTGGATCCTTGCGCTGGCTCCATCCTTCTGGCTGAGCTTTGTTGTCTTTGTAACTTTCGTTGGTGCAGATTTCCAGACGCTTTCATGGTTGATAATTTTCTTAAATAGTCATGAGATGCAAATCTGCTACAAGGTTTCAGCTAAGTGGAGTGATCACAAGTGGTGTGGAAAAGTTTTATGATGTCCCTGCCCCAAACACAGAGGGTGGCCATGGCCAGCATCCACTTAGGTGGGTTAACGCTTAAAACTACAATATTTCTGGAGATGTTTTGCCCTCCTGTGAATGGGCAGGGTCCCTGTAGAGCTGATCCTCCACCCAAAAGTGCCCTTTTGACTTCAGTGGGGGTTAGACTCAATTGTCCCTAGGGACATTCCTTGGTTTAATAGCTAAGAAAGACAGTTAGTAACGCTCTTGTTAATGTGCTCTCCTCTCCCCCAGCGCCCAGCTGCTCCTTACCCAGGAGGTTCAGCAGCACAGCGAAAGCGAGGGGCTGTTTGACCTTCCCTGCTGCCGGAGCCGCTGCTGAGTGACACACAGTTCACCTTCAGGGCTGGAGCACGAACTGGCAGCCCTGCCAGGCTGGGTAGCAAGATACCATGTTTAGGCATCAAACTAGGGCACTTGCATACCAGCACTGGCCGCTATTTTAGTGGGTATATGAAGCTGATCCCTGCTCCCCACCCCTATGGGACAACGGAGCTGCTGTGAGTGCGGGATATCCTCTGCCTGGTGGATAAAGCTATTAAAAATGGGCTGTGTTTTGTCAGGAATACGTAGTTCATCCAGCTGAATGACTGTAAAAGTACCAGCCCAGCTTAAGGTATGCTGATCGACGCTGTAAATGAGAGCAGTGCACACAGGGCTCAGCCCCTGGGGTCCTGTGTGTGCTGTGCTCATGTCTCCTCAGCAATGAGGGTGTAAAGCTCTTCTCCTTTGACTCAAATTAACGCCAGTTGTGGTGTGATTCTGTGGAGACCATCCAGGATGTAACTCAGCCATGCTAAGCACCATAAAATTGTGATATTATTCTTCATTGTTTGTAGCTTGGAGGCCTGTAGAGGCCTAGCTTGGAGCAGTCAGTTTTATTAAGCTCCATCCAAACACAGTGAGATAGTTGTTCTTCCCGAAGAATTTGTATTCTCAAAGTGCAAGCCGCCCAGTTTGTGTTCTTGTATCCATGCAACCTTGTTGCTCTTACAACATTACACATTTGTCCTGTGAGATTCCCTCCCTTACAATAAAAATTCACCAGAATGATACACACATTTTCAACTACGAGCACACCAGAGACTGCAGGATCCAGGAGTACCTAAAGGACATGGGAGATTTGAAGGTTGCTGTAGTGAAATTGCTAACTTACTTTGAACTGCAAATGTTTGTAATGGCTGTGAAGCTTCCTAATTGAATTTCTGACCCTTTTTGCCACAGAAACCTAGTTAATACAAGGGAAGGAGAAGAGCAAGTAAAGGATTGGTGATTGGTTTGCTTTTTTTTAACAGAAACTCCAGTGTAGAGTTCTGAGTGCATTTCTCTTTTCATTTTCTTACACCTGCAGCAGCCTGGTTCTCACATGGTCTCAGTGGCTGCACATCATTCAAGAATCATGCCTGAAGTCCCCAGCCCAGTGCAGTATCTCTCCAGAAAGGCTTCATGAAGCCCACGCAGAATCTCCAAACATCCTCCTTGAGCGCTTCCATCCTTTTGAGACACGCTGGTATCCACAGACCCACTGATGGTGGTGGTCAGACCAGAGCAGGCAACCCATGCTGTGGCATCTGCTCCTCAGCAGAAATTCCCAGGGAATTTGGTCCTTTGCAGCTGTTTATTCTCAACACTTTGTACTTAGGCAATTTCTTACTGAGATCTGATAAAGATCCTCCATAGTCACGAGGCACATCAATAATCAGAAATGCAGGAAGGATGCAGAGACCCTGCCCCAGGGCTGTGGCCAAACTGCAGGTGAGAAGCTGGGAGCAACCATTTCCAAAGTCCTTTTCTCACCACCTCAGGACAAGTTTTATCATTGCTCTGCTACATTCCAGGTGCAGCAAATCTCTGAGAAGCACCTCTGGTCACATCATTCGGCTGTGTCACATGGAAATGTCTTAACTTGGTCTGTCACCTGCTAGCCACCATCGCATGATCCCTGGGAGTGTGTTTCTGATACACTGCGGGGCTAGAAAGGGACCGCGTACCCACATTTACACCAGAATTTAATTTCTTGGTTCTTGCAAAAAGTGAAGTGCAGAACCATAGAATTGTAGAACCATTTAAGTCGGAAAAAACCTCTAAGATCACCGAGTCCAACCATCTTCTCCATCCTATTGAACACAGCATTTGTTTACTTTTCAGCCGTGGTTTGTGATGCCATTCCCATCAACTGGGATACAGAACTCCTTCTTTCTTGGAAGTCAGTGAGGAGTACAGCCTGAAAGCAGAAAGCAGGCAATGGCCCTTTAAGCATTGTCTGTTTAACTGTAGCACGATCTCTCCTGCACTCGAGTGCTTTCCATAAACAGCAAGTCATCCTGGAAGGGGAGGGTGAGGATGATAAATAATCCTGTTATTCATGCAACTGCGTTCTTTCATGAAACTGGGAAAAGGCAAAATAAAGTGGCGACTGCGAGACTGAGAATGAAATGCGAGGTGTGGGTTGTGTGGCTGCAATTAGTTGGGGCTGGAAGAAAATCTGGAAAGAGAAAGGTGAGCAGAAAAGGTTTAAAATGCCAAGAAGAAAGGCAAGAGACAGGACATAAAAGAGCCGTTTTCCCTGCATCCTTGCTTTGTGTCTCAGCTCTCTGCTGGGGCTGGCTGTGGTGCTGGCTGTGCACCACAGCGTGGCTACCTGTGCCAGAGACTTTTCTGTGTGTGCACCTTGTGAGAGGTGGGACGTGGGGGACACCAGAGCTCCAGTAAGGACAGCTGGGCAAGGAGAGAGACAAATGTGAGCAAACGCTGGGAAAGAAATCTCATGGAACCATGAGGAAGCACAGAATAAACCTGTTCACTGAGAGTCTTAGCAAATGAGCTATAATTAGTTTTTGTGGGACAGTTCTGGTATTTCCTTCATCACACTTTGCCTCTGTGCCAGAGGTGCCTCCCTGGTTTGTGTTGGAGGTGCCCACGCTGCAGCCGCTCCAGTTCTCCATCTGTGCTCCCCGTGCGTCCCCTGGGCCCTGAGCTGGGACAGCTGAGGCACAGGCATCCCTCCCATTCCGTCAGCCCTGCTCGCAGGCAGCCTCCCATGGAGAGCCGGCACAGACAGCTGTGGGGGAACATCCTAAACCACTGCAGCTGTCTGCTCTCTGCATGTGAGCCAGAGCCCTCCATCCCTGGGATGCTCCTGGAGGCAGCCTGGCCCTGTCCTGCTGCCTAATTGCCTGGTACCAGCCCATCTTTGGTTTGTATGAGAATCTCATCCTGCGACAGTGTGCCAGCCCTTCTAAGACTTCAGTAATGGCACACATCCACTTCAGCAGCATCAGGGATTGGGATAACGCAGCCACATTGTTATAATCTTCCAGAAGTGCCTCTTCCCCGTGAATGGCATCACTGCAGGCTAATAAAAGCTTAAGCTTTTGTAAACAAGGCAGCCTTGGAGCCTAGGTATTGTAGAGAGAGAATTCTTCTCCATGTCCTAAATACTTTGGATGGGGAAAAAAAAAAAAAAAAGGAAGAAAAATAAGAACATTTAAGACATCAGCTTCCCCTCTAGTGTAAATGGGACCAGCTCCATCCAACTTCAGCCTGGTGTCTCTAACACTGTCACTGTGCAAAGCTCCCAGTAATGCAAATGGGAATTGCATATGACGTGATGGGAAAGCAGCAGATACCTTTGTAAATACTGCACCCTCACACGAGCCGCAAGCATCTTTCCTGAGACAGCCTGCCAAACCAGCAGGTGTTTTTTACATCAGGCCTACGTATGTCTGGCTGCATCTGCTGCATTAACGATCCCTTGGTGCATAATGGCTGGGTTAGTTTGTGAAGTTAAATACCGCGGGCAAGAGCCCAGCCACAATGCATACAAACCTCAAACTGCTTCTGTTTGTATCACAGGGGTTACTGCTGCGCTTCTTTTGCTGTCACTTTTTATTTCTTTCTTTCCTCCTCTCACTGCATTTTCCCCTTGTTCCTGCTCATCCTTTCCCCAGTTTGTGGTTTTCAGATTGCCTCCATCTCTTTATTTTCTCCATCTTTTGCCATGTCTTTCCTGTCTTATTTCAGTTTCTATGGGTGCCAGAGAGAATGAAAGCTGCAGTCAGCCAACCCCAACTACTGCAACACAATCCAACAGCCCCAGAGTTGGTTGAATACCCCTCCAGCCAATGCATGTCTGGATTCTGGGGGCAGTCCCATGGGGGCTGCTGGGTGGGGATACCACCGTTTCAGCTCTGGATGCTTGTAGTGGCTGCTGTGGAAGTGAAAAAGGCCAGCTCAGTCCTGCCCAACTTCTACCCTCAGTGCAGACAGCAAGTTCAAGTTCAAAGCTACTGGGGGAAATGTGTGCCCATAGTGTAAAAGCCTGTTTTTGCAGAAGCCATTGGTAGAAGTCTTTGGGGATTAGTCTTCTATTGTAGTTATCAATGACTTTAAACTATGTTGTGGCCAGGCATAAAAGCTGTTCAGAAACAAGGAAAGGCTGAATCTGAAGCCAGCTATCATAGACTTCTAAAAAAAAAGAAACCCACCTGTCTTTGTAGACCTGACACTAAAGTTAGGCTGAAATTTCCAAGGGCACCAAAGGCGTGTGTGTGTGTGTGTTTAACTCCCAGTGAAATGGGAGTTTGGGGCATTACATAATGAGAAGGATTTGAAAAATACTCTTCTATCCTCCTTTGTTTAAAATTAAGATGCCAAATTTAAACATCCATGCCAGCATGGTGTCTGTTTCCATTGCTCATGCTTTTAGTTGTGTAGTTGTTGTCATGGTCCTTCATGGAGGTCTCACCTTTGGTCCCAGGCTCTCTTGGCCCTAGGTTTAGCTTTTTGCAGTAGTTCCATGGTGTATGCACACACACAAAGCACAACAGCTGGTGGATCTCTTATTCATGGCTTAATCACTTCCCTCCGGAGGTGTGCGGTGTGATGTGTGGTCTTGCTCAATCCTGGCTTCCTGAGGGATGGAGCAGGAGGGTCAAAGAGAACCCAGATTCAACCCAGCACTTAGGAGCATGACTAACCCAGGGCATGGCACGGCGACGTCATGAGGATGGACTTGCTTCTTTTCCTGGCCTTAAGCAAGCATTTAGTCCTTTGGAGTTTGCCTTACCACACCCTTCCCATCTCACCCTTATCTCGGCATCACACTTTGAGCTGCCCACTGGTTTTCCACACATCTCCTCTGACTTTCCCCAGGCCATCCATCTGATCTCATAACCACAGCTCCTCTGGCAGTTCACCATGTGCCCCGTCCCACCCTTTGGAAGGGTTTGCTGCATCACTGCTACTTTCCTATCCATCTGGAATTTCCCCTGAAGGCCCTGATCCACCTACTCCATAAGTGTCATCAGACACCTTTTGCTGGGAGGGACTTTTTGTTTCATGGTTGCATAATCCGAATTGGCTGTCGATTTAATTCAAAATGCCATCCCATCAGAGCAGAGCAGGGCTTCTGCATTCATGGCACTTGAGAAAGATAAAATAGTGATAAGGAGCCAGATGGCTCAAGAGATTAGGAATCATAGATGGAGTCTGTAACCTCAACATCGCTGCTCCAAAACGCAGCTCTAATCCACAGTGAACTTCATGGGCTCAGTCCAATTTCTAGTGTATTTATGGTCATGCCAGAAAAACTTGCCTTATAAACACCCCCTGCTTTGGCCGGGAGGCCTGAAGGAGTGTGTGAGGGTCCCTCAAAACAGAGGAAATGTCACCGGCTCCACATGAGTGACATAGTCTCCAGCAGTCCTTGTGCACCATCTGTGGCAAGGGAAATTCTGCAGCACTGCCCACCTGGCCAGCTTCCACGGGGAAGACATTTCCTTCTCTCCCAAATTACCTTTCAAGCCATTTTTAAAATTGCCTCCTGGCTAAGTCTCATGAAAACTGTAAATCTGCAGTCCCAGAGGTCTGACTGTTCCCATGTCTACCTGGTGAGAGACTCCTCAGAGGTGAGAGAGCTTTGCCAAAGTGTCAGTAGAAAGAACAAGAAGCAAGTAAGAATTTGTGTCTGGAGCATCGCTAAGATTAAAACAGTGTGAGAACAAAATCTGGCCATGCACACAGGAGCCAAAAGCCTTACTAAACTAAGCTACAATTTCTTGCAGCACAGCCTTCCTTCCTGCTGATGGTTATTTTCTAACCTCGCTGTGCAGGAATTGGAAAGAAGCAGGTGCCAGAGAAGGGGTGACTCTGAAATGGCACTAACAGAGCAGGAGAAAAGCAGTCCTGCCTCCCAGGTTTCATTTACTAAAGCCATAATAGTCTGATAGGGCACCAGACCCCTCACTAGTAAAGTCTTCAACTCTATATGAAGGCAACAGAGCAAATAACTGTTTTTCCTTGCAAGGCTTCTTGGTGTGGATGTTGCCTGTCCTCAGCCCGTGCTCACTCAGCTGCTCTCTCCCAGATTCCCCTTGCCCCTGCTGGAAAGCTGCCCAGGAACTCCCTTCACAGCTTAAGGGCCAAGACCGAATCAGCTCAGTCAGGCTTGTTGGAATCATAGAGTCATTAAGGAAAATACCTCTAAGATCATCAAGTCTAGCTATTGAGCCAGCACTGCCGAGGTCACAGCTAGATGGTGTCCCCAGGGGCCACACCTACATGTCTTTTAAATCGCCCCAGGGACAGTGACTCCACCACTGCCCTGGGCAGCTTGTTTCAATACTTAACAACCCTTTTGGTGAAGAAATGTATCCTAATATCCAATCTAAACCTCCCCTGGCTGAGCTTGAGGCCATTTGTTCATGTCCTATTGCTTGCTGTAGAAAAGACTGAGCCCCTCCTGGCTACAACCTCCTTTCAAGTAGTTGTACAGAGTGAGAAGGTCCTTTTCTCCAGGCTGAGCCCACCAGCTCCCTCAGATGCTTCTCCTCAGACCTGTGCTCCAAAGGGACTCCTTGTGATGCGGGCTCCTGCCCTGCCTTGCCCCCCAGTGCAGGTCGTTCTCATGCTGTGATCCTTGTTTGGGCTACCCACGCATCCCCCAGTGCTCCTGGCTGTGGGATGCCCACGGCCAGCCAATGCTGCTCTCTGCACCCCTGAGAGCTGCTCCTACCCCAAGTGTCCACAGCCCTGTGTCGGCCCCGGAGAGCTGCTTCATACCATCCACAACTGTTTGGTTTATATTCACGTATCGGGCCGTGACCCTGAACTGGCTTCTCCCTTTAAATTCCTTCCACATGGCTCTGCCCACACTGTCCACAAAGCCTCTCAAAGAAATGCAGCTTGGGAAAAAAAAAAATCTGAGAAGAAGAAAAACCCCTTCACAACAAAATGTCCTTCTCTCTCCGGCAGCTCCACTTGGGTGCGGTTTTCCCAACACTCCCCCGCAACCAAGGCGCAGAGTCTGTTCAGCTCTGCTCCCATCAGCACTGCAGGGACAGGGTCACCCCCAGCTGGGCCCAAATACCCACCCACAGTCCCGATCCACAGGGGCTGGGCACCTTCCCAGAGTCATTGCATTGCTGTAAAAGTGTTTTTAGCCAGCTTTCATCCCAAGAGCCTCGTTGCCCTTTAGCCTCTGCCATTGCACAGCACTGGGATTGCACAGCAGGGCCAGGAGCCTTCTCCCCCAGGTGAGGAGCCCATGGCAGCTCGTCTCCAGTCCCTGCCTTACATATAAACATATATAGGACTGTCCCCATACAGTGGCAGCTCCACACGTGCTGGTGGGCGGGTAGCTCTGCATTTGCCCTCATGATTTCATGCCAAAAACATTTGCAAGTTCAGCTCGCCGCTCGGTTTCCCCTCTCTCTCTCCTTCTCCCTTTCAGGGTTGCTCCCCGAGTCCACGAAGGCGTCCTGCAGTCCCCCCACCAGGCCATGGGCTCCTGCCTGCCTGCATCCCTCCAGCTTCATCATTCCCTCATCCTGCCCCACCCCCTTAAAGATTCTCTCAAAGATTTTCAGTAAGATCAAAATAAATGTTGCCCTATGTATTGCTGTTATCGAGCCTTGCCTTTTTGCCTCTTTTCTCAGGAGCTATTTTGGGATGATTAATAATTCACAGTGAGGCTTGGCACAGCAATGGTTAAAGGGACGAAGCTGAGCTGACACAGGAGCCTTCTGGACAGAAGCAGTTTTTTAAAGTCTTATAAGTGCTATTTTTTTCTTTAGGAAAGGAGTGGATTTTTTTTTTTTTTTTTTTTAAGTGTTATGAGAACAGGAATGTTTCTTTTTTAGCCAATTCCACATACTTTTTGTTATAGGAGAAGATGTGGTCTGAGGGTTTTAGCAGAGGCTAAAACAGGGGAGAACTGGATCTATTTTGGTGTTGTATCAAGTGGATAGGAAATAATCGAAAATGCTGCGTTAGAAAATGAGTTTAGCAGCAGCTCCAGGCGAACCCTGTTCTGCAGAGAGCCCTCCCTCCCCTCACCGCCCAGCACCCAGCAGACCTGTGCCACTGGGGGCAAATGTGTAGATTTGATCCATTTCCACCCTTCGGCCAAAAGACATTCCTTTAATCACGCCCTCCTGGGAGCTGAGGTTGCGAGTGTTTTTCTGTTGGTAAAACAAAGCACGCTGGCTGCCAGGGGCTGTTCAAGGCTGTGTTGAGGGGGAGGTGTTGCATGGTGCACACACAGGAGCTCCGCTGGGATGCTCCCACACATCGTGGGTGATGGGCAGCCTGTGGCTCAGGCTGAAGCACATCAAACACCCCTTGCACGGTGGCACAGCAGCCTCCTGCCTTGTATCGACTATTTTTCCTTCCCCACCTGCTGCCTGGGCTGAAATCAGAGCTCACATCCATCCGCTCTTGCCCCAGCACCCTGTCTCCATCACACCCTGCTCAGTGGAAAGGTGATGGAGTTTTTCCAGGACCCCACATGACACACATCCCCTTCTGAGGACATTCACTGGTCCCATCGCTTCAGACACACCTCCAGGTCTGCCAACAGCCTCGCCTGCAATGATGGGTGGGATGTAAAACGGATTAAAAAGCAGAGGCCAGAACTTTTTTAGGTTAATCTCCTAATGCAAAAGGATCATATTTGGCAGCAACATAAGGCAAGCTCTCATCAGTTTATATTTCTGCTTTTCTTCCCTTTAACAATCTAATTTTGTACATCACCGTGTGGAATCCAGATACAGATAATCCTCCCCCAGTTAACACCGCTCTGCTTGTGCCCTCTGGACATCTGTGTGCTGCCTGTGGGAGCTGGAGATACGAGGGTGCTGTGCTGGTCTAGAGACTGTCTGGAGGGGTGTCAGCAGCTAACAGAAAGCTCAGGGTCACAAGAAGAGCTGCTGGAAACATTTTTCATGGGCACTTTTGGAGAAAGTGATCTTTTGTGTTTGCATCTCACCTTAGGCTTTGGTGCGGGGGACAGTTGGCAGCAATTGAGAACTGAAATATTCTGATTGTTGCAGAGGAGAAACTCACAATTTTCCCCGTAAAACTTTCACACCAAATGGAAATTTTCTGACAAACTATTCAGCCAGAACGACCTTTTGTGCTGCAGAACAAACTGTGATGAACATTTTTTCTACCAGGTTTTTCTCCTGACATTATGAATCCTGATGGGGGATTAGCTAACATGGCTCATTATCAGCACATGCAGCATCAGAAAGGAGGACTTGGAGTTATGTGAGATCTTGAAAACAACCATCTGATGCCAATATGCAATTTGAGATGCTGCCTGAACCCAAAAGGAGGATTCATGGGCTAAAGTTGGTGCTGATGTTAATCCCAGCTATGGGTGAAGTTGCCCCAAGGCTGAATTTGCCTCAAGGGAGTCAAGCCGGGGAGTGGATTAACTTCTAAGAAACTCAGAGTGAATGAATTAGGGGAATTACTGGGTAAGGTCAGCAATGAAATCATGAGTCCACTGCAGAGGAAACAGGATGCATTTCTAAAGGGCTAAGAATGGCCCCTTTGCTAGATTTATGGGGCTGAGGTGATGAGCGCGGGGTCAGATAATAACCTTTCAAACCACCAAGGCAGACCAAATATGCTTTGCCATGGCCCGCTCGCTTTTCAATGCATGTGTGTCATGTTTGGAAAACAAGGCCCCGTCTGTCCGGGCCCAAACAGCAGCAACAAAATAACGCCGCTTGTTAGGGAAATGCCACCGCAGAGAAAGATAATTGAAACATTCAGGCTGGCAGTAAATGGGGATAAAGGCAATAAATCCTGAAAGCACGCTGCCTTATCTCGGGCAGGAGCTGCTCCTTGGCCTGGGGAGGCCTGGCCCGTGCCCAGTTATCCTGAGGGCCGGCCTTCAGCCAAGGCCACCGATTTGGGGTGGAACAGGGGTGGTGACAGCCAGAGATACCTGTGCCTCCTCCTGCTGCGGCTCTGCTCCCTCCCGAGCAGGGAGGGAAGTATCTGCAGGGCATGGCGGTGTGTGAGGGAAGCGTCTGTAGGGCATGGTGGTGTGTGAGGGAATCTGCAGGGCATGGCGGTGTGAGGGAAGCATCTGCAGGGCTTTGGGGTGTGAGGGAAGCGTCTGCAGGGCTTTGGGGTGTGTGAGGGAAGGGTCTGCAGAGCATGGTGGTGTGAGGGAAGGGTCTCCAGGGCATGGCGGTGTGAGGGAAGCGTCTGCAGGGCATGGCGGTGTGTGAAGGAAGCATCTGCAGGGCTTTGGGGTGTGTGAAGGAAGCATCTGCAGGGCTTTGGGGTGTGTGAGGGAAGCGTCTGCAGGGCATGGCGGTGTGGGAACCAACCCCGAAGGCACGCAGTCAGCGAAACGCTGCGAAACGGCACAGAGCTGTGTCAGGGAAGTTTAGGGTGGACAGGAGGAGAAGGATCTTTGCCCAGAGGGTGGTTGAACATTGGGACAGGGCACCCAGGGAGGTGGCACAGCACCAAGCCTGATATGATTCAAGGGTTTGGAGAACGCTCCCAGGCGCAGGGTGGGATTTTTGGGTTGTCTTGCGTGGATTCAGGAGTCGGACTCGGTGATCCTTGTGTGCCTGTGATTCTATGAAAACAGGAGGCAGAGGTGGGGCTTCGCTGGGAGGGACACACAACCCCTTATGGAGCTGCTCCAGGCTGTCCAGCACAGCCCTGGTGGGTGTCCAGCATCACCCAAAGGGCTCAGAGGGCTGGAGCTGCTGCTCTGGTGCTCACAGCCTCCTCTCCCATTGCCAGGGCTTCCCTGATGCCTCCACAAGCCCCTGCTCCAGGCACTCTGAAATCATACTAATGTTACAGAGAGTAAATGGTCAAGGAACCCCCATAATTCACCTACAAATCTGATATAAAAATGATGCAAACTTTTCTTCTGGATTTATGTACAGCTGAAACATGAGTAATAGAGGGGGAAAACCTGCAAACAAAACAGTATCCTCAAGTCTTCTGCTTATTACATGGCAACAAAGGTATGTGATGCTGCAAAGCTCTTGGCTTGTGGCCTCGCCCTGCTCTCACACAAGTCCAGGAGAAGTTATGCAAGTGCAATGGGAATCCATGAATTTTGATGAGGAGTATCCCTGCTTCCCAGTGTTCATGCCTTTGTGACAGGAGGCAGCACAGAGATGTGCTGCAAGGCAGCTGGATGGCAATGACCCCTTCACTGCTGCCCAGCAGGGCACCCCATGGCTTTGGCCACCCAATTTTCCACGCTCGGTGCCCGCTCTACTGTTGTGGCACTGAGATTCTTCTGGGAGGGGTTTTTCAGCTGGCAGTCTGCGCGGCAGCAAGGCCCAGCCCCAGCTAGGTAAAAAGGGTCCTGTGACATGGGCTCCAGGGAGCACATTGGGGCTGCAGGGGAGGTTTTTCAGAGCCCACCCTGTGCCCCTTTACTTGCTTTGATGTTCTTCACATGGAGACAGGATTTACAAATGCTTGACTGTAGGAAAAAAACGTAGAGGAGAATGCTATTTCTCCCCCCACTTCTTTCCCTCCTCTGCTCAAGGGCTTGAGCCTGCAAGTACTCCTGAGACAAACCCACAGCGAGGGGGGAAATTATGTTTTCCAAGACCACTCCAAGGTGGGCAGCAGCACAGAACAATCAACTCCAGCCTGTGTTGCTTTGTGCTTGACAAGCAGCAGCCAGAGCCTCTCCAGGGAGACCTGCTTTTCCTAAGGTGCCAGTACAACTCCTTACACGGAGCACAGCACTTTGAGGTCCTAAGGCATCGCTGTCAGACCCCAGCTCACTATGGAAATGTTACTCTGGGAAGGATTACCTCTCTCTGCAAAACACAAACCTGTCTTTTTCTCTGCTGCAGTAATTTTTGTGCAATTAGAAGTTACATTGAACAGCTCAAACTGCAGGCATTAACACAGCACGGGCTGCAGCCTCCCTTTACCTTTGGGTGGACAGCATGGATCAGACAGGCACCCGGATGGTTTCAGCATGAATCACTCACTGCCTCTGTAACCAACGTCCCCATAACCTAAATCTATCAAAAAGAACATAAACCACATCAGAAGCCAGTTCTCAGATACTCATTTGCTAAGACTTTGGAAATCTCTTATATTAAACAGATCATCTCTTTACAGGAGTATGAAGCTGCCCTAATTATACAAAGGGTGGAAAGGGACAATCTTCCATCTGGGAAGGCTGTTTAACTTTTTCTGGCTTCCTAAAAAGCTATTGTCTTGTAAACTGAGCATTCCTTCACCGGCCTGGTAGACACAACATTCTCCATGTCCCAACCAAGTGCAAGGAGCAGCAGTAGCTGAGCCAGCCAGCCTGAGCAGCCCCGGGCACAGCCCCACAGGGGCTGGTGTTGGCTGCCCCTGGAACGCCCCATTCAGAGTATGATGTGCTGCCAAATGCGGCTCTGCCTTGGCTTGTGCCTGCGGTTCCTCAGCAGTGGCCTCTGGCCTGCTGTTTTTTGGAAGGAAAAGGTGCTCTGGGCAATGCCCTCCTTCACAGCAGGAGTCACTGTGATTGCAGGCACCTCACTGGGGTGAGCAGCAGCCTCTGAAGCATTGATCTGGTGGCTCTGAGCTTTCTCCACATGGCTGGAGATACAATGAAGGCGATACAATGAGAACCCCAGATCTTCAGGAAGAGGAACAGCTTCATCACAAAGGCTGCCTCGTTTCTCACCAGCCACCAGGGCCAGGCCCACCCCACTGACCACCCAAGGAGGGTGATGTCTCAGGACGCTAGACAACATCTCTCAAACCCCCTTTGCTTGCAAACCTTGCACAGCTTTTTTCTGCTGCTGGAGAACCAACTGTGAGTAGCACAGTTGTCAGCTACTAAAACCAAGTCACATCTTCTAGGGAAGATCTTACTTCCATGTTATGAGAAGCCCAGGCATCTTTATTTGACACCAGTAGCCTTTATTATTCCCTGTCTTCATCTGTCATCAACACTGCACTCAGTTTCTGCTTGTGTACACGCTCTGGTAGATGCTATTGTACAGCTGATGGGCCTTAAATTCACACTTTGTGGAAGGCATATTTCTCTCCAAAGGTTTTACATTACTAGAGGTAGCAAGTCACAAAATAAAACCTTTGTTGCAAATATCATTTGAAGTTAATCTTCATATAATCCACAGTAAATATTTATGTGCAATGCAATAGTGGCTGGATTTGTTTACAGTTTGAAATTGTTAGAGAGGATTCCATATAGATTAGTTAGCTAATCTGCTGTAATCTGCTTTAAAAGCAACTGAAATGGGTTTTCTTTCACTGAATCATGTTAGCCCTCTGTATGCAGTGACTTCAGACAGGGAAGGGATTCAGGCACAAAAGGGCATTTACCTTGTGGGTGCTCACAGCATTGCTTGCATTGCAGGAGAGCCATAAATTTCCTCTTCTGCCTCAGAGAATGAGACAGCTGCAGTGACTGAATTTTAACTGAGATGGGTGTCAGGCTCTTCTATCCCATTTCCTTGCTGCAGCTTTTGAACTGCATCGCCTGGGGATAAACTGATCTTTGACGAGGCACCTGCACGGTGTCTGCACAGAAGTCATCCTTTCTGAATTTATTCTGTTTTATTTCACTCCCTCCTAAGGAGATCTACAGGAGGTGCCTCTACCTAGCATGCTCCTGAGTTAATAAGGAAAGCATCCTTTCCTCACAACTCACCTTTGTTCACAGGGGAGTTGCAGCTCAAGGTAGAAAAAGATTTTAGATACCATACTTCACGGAAAGTCTCTGGGTGATGTGGGCATCCATGGGACAGGTGTGTTTCCTCTGGGCTGTAAGGTCCAGGCTTGGAGCTCTAATAGCACAAGGAGTGAAGGGCAAAGCCTGGGCAGCAAATTCAGAGATCTTCCTCCAACCAGCTGAGCAACGAGGCTCAGTTCACACTCAGCAGGGACAGTGTAAATGCTGATGAAATCCCATTCTGTGGCTATTCACTGCACCAGCATTCAGAGGTTGGAGAGGGATCCCTCCAAGCCCTTGTCCCTGGTGTGGGGATGGTTACACAGAGGTGGCCTCATGGGTGAGTCCTGAGCCCTCTGCATCCTGTCTCTCCAGGACATAGGCAGGAGCCAGGCGGGGAACAGCCCTGCTGGGAGAAATAGGGGCTGAAACAAACCATCCTGTGGGTATGAGGCCACTTTATTTCCCATTTACACACCATACCTGGGACCAGCCAGGTGTCCATCAGCAGCAACAACTGATATGCAGGATGGGGGTGCCTGCGGCTCCCTGCTCGTTGCTGGTTTTAAATCCCATCTCCTGTCCCCTTGCACTGGGAAGGCTGGGCACACCCTGCCTGCGGCCTGCTCCTCCATCCAGGTCAGAGCAGTGGCTGCAGCCCAGCTCTGCTTCTGGAGGCTGAGACCTGCAACCTCCCCAGGGAAACCCAGCGAAGGTGAAACACACCTTGTGTCCTCCCTTAAACAGCAACACTGGCAGGACCGTGACTCCCAGACTGGGAGGGAACCTGGCCTATCATCACCTGTACCGCCCTCTGGCAAACACATCAGCCCTTGGTGTCAGGGCAGTCACTTTTTTCCCCTTTCATACATCCCCAGTGCCAGTAGATCATTTCAGTGTGGGTCCCTCTGAATAATACATTCATCCACAGTCCTTCCCCCACCCCATCCTCAGCAAGGCCTTCACAAATTGAATACGGTGGCTCAGCTCCAGCACACACAGCTGCCATCACTGCTGCAATTCTTTTGCCTTGAGAAAAAGCATATACAATTTAATATGCTCCTGGCACAACAGCTTTTCTGTAGTGGAGGAGGCGGGTTTGTTTATGGCTATTTTGATAGGGCAGCTTTCATCCGGACACACGTTCTGCTGCATCTCCCCACCTGCACAAGGGTGCCTTTGTTGGGCCAGTTCTCATGTTCCTCTGCCCATTTTGGGCAACTTTCTCCTGCTCCCTGCAAACCCAAGGTTTAAGAAGCCCTCCTTGCTAATCATGTTATTCTTTAAAAGTTAGATCCTGGGCTAAGAGCCAGACGTACAAGGCAATGGGAGAGGGTGTGATGCTTTACTGGATATGTGTCAAGGATATGAACCATCCTGCCATCTCATGGGAATTTGGCCCATGGAGCATAGCTCATGGTGCTTGTGGTGGCTCTTAGCAGTGATTTACAGGCTTTCCAGGCTGGGGAGCAGCTCTGTTGTTTTCTCAGACACCTTCAGCCTCACCAAGAGATGTCTGAACCATGAGCAGGGGCACAACTCCTTCCTCCAGGCAGGGCCAAGACAGGGCTTTTCCATCGCTGCAGGAGCCGATGCTGAGATGCAGATTCCCTTCCGGCAGCAATTCCAAGAGTCACCCTTACGCAAGTTAAACTGAGAACAGTGACACATCTCCCTGCTCCGCACTCCCACGGCTCCTCAGCTCCCCGGGCAGGGTGGGGTGAGGAGGAGATGCACCTCCAGGCTGGGAATTCTCAACAAACAACCCAGAGTCTGCAAGCGCAGCCAACTCCTTCTATCTGGCAAGCGGCTTGAGCTGCCCCTGGTTGATGAGGAGAAACAATCTCTTGTGTTTTTCAGCTGCTGGGTCTGTTCCCTCTCGCTGCTGCAGTGCAAATAAATGGTGGGAGGGTTTCGCCAGCACTAATTCATTGCCACGTTCAGTCTGAAGTCGCTGCAACTTTGTGCTTGGCCCACAAGCACAACGGAGAAAATGAAACCGGATAGAAAATACAACGGATCATCCGATCATCGTAAGCACATGGGAGCAAAACAGAGTCACTCTGTAGTGCACATGAATTCCACACATGTGGAGGAATGCAAAGCAGCTATTGTACCCCCACTTTGCAGATCCATTTCACTGTTTTCCCAGTTTATCTGGAAAATACATACTGCATGGTACTGTACGTCGTATTTCACTGCTATGCACCATGATGTCTTCTAATGGAACAATCGCCATGCTTGTAGTCTAAGGGCAATACAAAAGTGCTTTCAAATAATAACAATACATTTTCTGTATAAAGAGGATAGGGAGTAGCCACTTCCCAGAAAGGCTTGATTTCCCTGGAGCCAGCAGTATGAACATCCAGAGCGCCAGTAACAGCAGGCAGTGGTGAGAAATTCCCTACCTCATCATCAGTCTATACATCCTGTTTCCAAGTGCCAGCTCTGGGAAGAGTGGAGGCTGTCAGCACCCACTGAGGGTAAGGTGAATGCACCCAGAGAGTCTTGGCAGCATGAGGCTCCATTTAGCCCATCAAGGCTTGGGTGGGGGGCACTTTCTTGGCAAAACGACTCTTTCGGCTTTGAACCGAAGCTGTGAGTAGAGGAGCAGCGTTCTCACAGCCCAGCTCCCAGAGATCACACAGCAGCACAGCATCTGCCAATTCATTCAGCACTGCTGGCCCATGCAGCAACATGGCATGCCACTGTTCCATGTTTGGAGGCAGTTTATACTGGAATAGGAGCACTCTTCTTGGGTAAAATGATTATTTTTTCCTCCATAAGGTCTCACAACTTTTTTAAGGGAACTCTGCACGCTTCAAATTGCTGAAGCACAAGAGCATGGGATGTATGCTGCAGCTGGTCTGGGCTGTGGAGGCTCTCTGTGATACTTGTGCAGAGAGTGACTTGAAAACAAGGATTAAAGCACAGCTGGGGAGGGGCTGACACACTCAGAAGGGCAAATTTATCCTTGCACATCTGAGATAAGAGTCAGAGCAGCACAAGGAGATGCTCATGCTTTGCTTTCCTTGCCCAGGCAAAGTGCAGCCTCTTTTCTAAAAACTCAATCCAGATTTTTAGACATCAGAAGAATCACTCTGGTATTGGAGCCTGATCAAGCACAAAAAACATCCTCAGTCTTCAGAAAAATACCAGATGGCTGCAGATGCCAGCTCCTTCAGCCAGGCAGCGTTTTCAGAGAAAAGGCCAGCTTGTTGTGAGAGTGCTGCAGCCCAGATACAACTCTGCGGAGCAGCAAAGAGCCACAGAGAAATCCCTGGAGGAGGAGGAGCATCCAAGCCAAAGTATTCCCGTAACATCAGATTTTCAAGGCTACACATATGCTTGTATCCAAATATGCTCTCCTTCTCCAGAGGGAAGAGGGACCTACAGAAGTTACTCTGGCTGGAAATGCTCTGACTGAATTTCTGAGCAGTCGTGTGCACTTGAAACTCCAGCCAGAGTTGCCAAATCATTGGAAACATGTTTAAAAAACATGCCTGGCAATGTAAGAGGGGATAATTTGGTCTCTACATAGTGAACTGGTCTTTGGAACATCAAGTGTGAGACTTTAAACTGGTTGGTGCTCAGAGTCACCTCCTCTTTGAAGAGGTCATCATGGTGTTGCCATTGCACGAGGTAATGTTCTCTCTGCTCTACAGAAATGGGCACAGAGAGCAAACACTTCTTCCTAAACAGGTCAGTGAAAGGATTTATGCACCATTTAAAACTTAAAACTGAGTGGGATGCACACACCTTGTGCAACTTTCACAACAGAAGAGATGTCACCCTTTGTGTGGTCACTCCACTTCCAAAGACCACTGACCACAAGACAAACAACCCAGCAGCCAATAACCCGACTGGGGTTACTTTGGTTCTCCAAAAGCTCTTGTTTCCCACCAACACCTGAACAGGTAATGTCAGGCTGTGCTTGCTTGATGATCAAGGAAGGATTCACAGAGTTCATGTGACTCAACAACTTTAGCACCACTTTAGTGCCACGAAGCAGTGGGAATGTCTGAGCGAGCTGAAGTAATGTGATACGCACACTAAAGCCTGGTCAGCCACACGGCCTTGTAAAAACCTGAGGTGCAATTAGTTTCTATTAAAAAAAAAAAAGTCTTTTCTTTTGTCTCAGGGGTCCTGAAATGGCTGCGACACAATTAAAACCAACCGAAAAAAGAATGACAATGAGGAGTGGTGAGATGCTCTTTTCTGGGGAGTGTGGGCTGGAAATGTCCTTCTGGAAGGACCTCAGAGAGAGCGGTCACTTTTGATTACTACATAATGTGAGTAATTCTCTGGAAAGACCAGTCCTTCCCTCCTGAATCATAGCAAAGGGGGGGAAAAATAACACACTCCAAAAACGGAAAGCTGGACAGCCCTTGGATGCTGGGAGCCGCCCAAGATTTCTGTGCGGGGGCCACCACAGAGAAGCTGCAAGGAGTGAGCCACTGGCCCTGCCGTCTGCTCTGGGGTGGCAGCTCCAGCTCTGGAGCCAAGCTTGGACCACAGCACACCTACTGAGCTCTGGTAGGTAGGGTAGCACTACCAGCACAATGAACACCTCTTCCTCACCCAGAATCCATGCCCTCCAGTTCATCAAGCCATGCCTGCACCCTGATGCATGCGGTGCACATAGTTCCTTTGGAGGCTCTCTCTTCTCTGAGAAGTTTGTCCTCAGTAGTTCCTGGCCAGCCCATGGCATGAGCACAGGCCATGGCAGCAGCACAGTGCATCTCTGGTGCCAAAAATGGGGCTATGCTTCAGTCCCGGAGCAGCCGCGCTTCTAAAAATCCATGTGTGGCCAGAAGCTGAGAGGAATGACTGGAGACAGATCCCTGGTGTGGTGGGGACCATGTGCTTTGCCTGTGATATTGGAAAAGGAGCAGCAGTGCTATTTGAGAAGGAGAGTGCCTGTTTTTCCCCAGGTGTACCCCCTGGACATATGACAGGCTCAGCATCAGTCCTGAGGGTTTCACAGCCGGCACCTGGACAACAACAGGAAGGTCCCAGAGACACCTTGGACCCCTATTTCTTTATATAGACATATATGGTTACATTTAAACAGATGAATTTTTTTCCTTCATGCTAATCCTCCACAAAACCAGTTTGGTTTCCATTACTATATATAGCACTGGGAATCTTAGTCTATTTTTTGTCCCTTTGCATCTGATTATTTTCAGTAGAGCTCAAAGTTTTGATGATATGCAGATTTTAACTGGAACATGACATCTACTCACACAGACTTCCATTAGCAATAAACCCACAATGGCCACATATAACGTAGAAGAATTTTATTCACACCATAATCCTGTCCCATCATCCACTGCAAATATTACAATTATCTTCAAAATGTCACTGAATATCATTTTGTTCCACTTAAAGCACAGGAATCCTGGTGTTAGACAGTTACATTTCTCTTGAGATTGCTTATAACAGAACCATAATTCAAATGCATTTTCCATGAGCTGTAAAGGTTTAAAGCAAAGAATCTGCAGTGTGTCTGTGTGCTCGAGTAACTTCTAAACAGTGAGGCTAATACTTGGAGTTTGACAAGAGATGTGTCCTGCATATTATGCGAAACACTCACAATTTTTTTACCAACACAACAAAAATGCGACAGGTAAAAGAACATACTTGAGTGACTGGTAACCTTTAAAAAATATTTCCTTTAAAAATTGCACAAGAGAATACAAAAACAGTGCAGCAAATAGCCAAATGCATATACATTGACCCATCTATATAGAATGGGGGTCTTCCTATGTAAATGTACGTGATAAAAATTGCAAGGTTGGAAACTGTGAATGGTCATATTTAATAACACGTGCAAGAAGCATAACATAATCATAATAAATAGCAGCAAGGAATATACACTAACGGGACCACTGAAATTATGCTGAAATAAATTAAGCACCTTTAAGTGATGAGAAGAGCGTGAGGCTGAGAAGCTTTTTAGCTCTGTGAGAACCACTGCAGGCAGCTACTGGAATATCGGGCCCTTGGTGGGAGTCAACAGGAAAGTATCCAATTAGTATTTGTGAATTCCAAAGAAGAAAGCATATTGTGTGTCAGTAGGAGTCATTTTAGCTATTTAGCCAAGGTCACCTACACCTCTAGTTTCAAAAGGGAGATTGGCTGCCATGTTTCACTGCATAACGTTTGGCATGTCAAAGGTACAGAAAGTTAGTATTTACTCAGAAGAATGTTATTGTAAAGAAGAAATGGAGTGTTGCCCCAACTGTAGGGGCAGGCAGTGCTGTTTAGAGTGGCTGAGATGCAGAGCTTTGCTGCTGCTGGCAACGACAAGTTTACCTGCAAAGGTAAAGCTTGGCAGAGCATAATCCAAATGATCCCATCCTTGAGGGCTGTGCATTCCCCCAGCCTTGAGGGATCTGCAAAAAGCTCCATTCAGGAGGAGCCCCATGTCGAGGCAGGGCAGCAATGACTGCCAGCAAGGCTGTGAGGCCCCTGGAGGGACCTGGGCTCCAAGATCCTGGTGCTCTTTGCTACACAATACCTGTCTTTTGGAGAAGCAGCATTTTGAAGCACTTATTTGGCTTTCAGAAAATTTTTTAAAAATTCTAAAATTTTGTCATATAGTAGAAGAAAGGCATTTTAATTTAATTAAGTGGACCTTATTAAAAACAAGCTGCTGTATTTGTCCCTGATGTGCACCTGGCACCACCTCTTCAGCATGTCATATAATGTTCAGAGAAGTGGCTGAGGACACTCTGCTGAGTTTTGAAGCCCACTTAATTCAGCAGAGAAGCCCCCACTGGACTTCTAAGGACTCTAATGTAAACCCTCATTTTAAAAAGGCTGAGGACAAATAACTTAGGTCCTAAAGGCTCCATTTGAATTCTTACAAAACATTGTCCCTTGACCTCCAGAAGACTGGAGCAGGCTGTTCGCCTGAGCATATCCTACAAAGCAGACCCAAAAGGTTTCATGACATGGAGGAATATGGCCCCTTACGTCTAAGCCACAAACAAAATCACTCAAAAGCTTTACTTTTCCCTGGCTTGCTGGAATGATCAAAACCTTCCTCCAACCTTCCCCCTTAAACTGCATCTCACGAATGAGATGCCACTCATCCCATGGGATTTCAGAACCCTCCAGTCCATAACCAGTGAAAAGTCTTTTAGAAGTGACAGGCAGAGAGATATCACAGAATCACAGACTGGTTTGGGTTGGAAGGGACCTGAAAGGCCATCAAGTTCCAACCCCCTGCCGTGGGCAAGGACACCTTTCACATCACTTGATCAAAGAACTTTGACAAAAGGTGAATAAGACCAGCTTTAACGTTAATAAAGGAAACAGAAATTCATATGTATTTTAAATAGTTGAATCCACAGTTTTAATCTATATGAACCAATAGGTAAAAATCTTGTCTGCAAGCCAAGAGCCCAAAAGAGCCCCAATCTTCCCCAAAGCTAGTCTTATCCAAACAGTTATCCTCCCACTTCCGTGATACATGAGATTTGAGCTGGCATCCACTACATGACATAAACAGAAAAAAATACACATAAAATGCACACTTCTTATTTTTTTTTCTTCATAAAGCTATGGAGCTGCACAGACCAAATTTTAAGTGCACAAGGTCACACGAAGGCAGCTTTCCAGAGGAATCATTTAGACGGTGAGCGAAATGAAGCTGTTGTATCTCTGAATGTTTCTCTTGAGGATTTCGGAGCAGGGCCCGAGCACTCGCTCGAAGCGGGGCCGGTCCAGCTTCACACACTTGAGGGGTCCACGTGCCACCACCGTGGCTGCCCGGGGCCGGTTGAGCAGCAAGGCTATCTCACCTGGAAACAGGGAGAACACGATGTCACACGCCCTCCTCTTTTTCAGAGGGTGCATATTCCGCCATCCCGCCGCTCCGCTTGTAGAACATCTCCCTTTATATATCTCTTGATAGACACTTTACATAATTCTGTTGACAGTACAAATGCATTACACATGCATAATGCATGCGTGTAAAATGCCTTTGAAAACAAATGCTTTCAGACTGTTTTGCTGATTCTGGATCTGTCTCCTGTCAGCTACACTGGTGTAAACCAAGGAACGGATTCAGCTTCCCTGAAATCTCTGAGCATCGCTGAGAGCAGCAGCTGACCTACACATAACCCCTCGCATGTAAGAGTGGAGCACTAATTAAAACAATGAGTGCTTGACCCAGACGTGCCTGTCTTTCTGAACCATGCTTAGCTGAATTTTCTTACCAAAATAATCAGATGGACCAAGTCTTCCAACTTCGACGTACTCCTCGTTGTCGGACCTGCGCTGCAGGACGGAGGCTGTGCCCTGGGAAGAGAAGGGCAGGGAGTCAGCTGGCTTTGCTCAAACCTGTTCTGATTTAAAAAGTACCCAGGCCTGAGTATTTCCTTTTGCATATCACACTCCTTCCGGATATAGGAATTAAAGGAACTAAAGGTTTAAAAACAAATCCATCAAATTATTTGTTTGGATGCAGACATATTCAGCTCATAAAGAGGAGAACAGGACAGAACCCAGAAACTCTTATTTAACTAATGCACATCATGCTGGGCAAACGTGTGCTTTAATATAATTTTAAAACATTTTCTCTGTGGATGCAGAACCTTAGAGAGAGAGACACAGAAAAGATTTACATTAAAAGGAATAAAAAGGCAATTTTCCCAGGCACAATACTGGAACATGATTTTGTAAGACAGCAACTAGAGCTTATTCTTCACCTGATCTATGGCTGAAATGGGTGGTAAAAGGAGTTTTTAATGCTTGTTGCAACAAAGGGTGATTTTTTTTAGTGGCTTTGCCCGCTCGTGGCCTGTAGTGATCTGGACACCTGCGAGTTCAGTCTCTGGAGAGATGGAATGTGCCTTGTCTCCACTACCCTTAATAACTGCTGTACCTGACACATGCTAATACATGTCAAAACTCACTTACAATCTATTTAAACCTTCAAAGAGGTTTTACATGCAGAAATATTCTGACCTGGAGGAAATCTTAAATTATTGTGGCATAAAGCTTTTGTAGAGGAACAGAGAAGGTATCTGCTTTTCTGGAAAAAAATTACAGTAACATATGAGAATATCTTCTGAGTCCAAACCAAAAGCATAGGGAAAAGGCCAAATGTTAACATATTTTGATTTGAACTGAAGAAAATAAACCTCCGTCCAGTGCAGAGTATTCAGTAAACATTCATTAGCTACAAATATCCTCAGCCTCTTTCCACCAAAAGAAACTTGTGCACCTCCAGGAGATAAATCTTATTTCTTCTGTCAAGTTTCCTGAAAAAAATCCATATCCTTGATATAACTAAATTGTTCCACCAAAGCTGCAGTTTTCCAAGATCTTCCAGTAAATCTCCAAGGGCATGCACATGCAGAGATAGTGTGATGAGTGTTGTTATTCACACTTGCTGCAGCTTTCAGAACAGATGCACATTCCCAAGCAGCATTCTCAGAAATACCCCACACAGGGAATAATGCCTGCATCGATCTCTCTCTTGCCAAACTTTGCATCAGGTGCAGCTCAGTAAATTGGTGCTGTTCTCATTGCCTGAGCAGTGTAGATGGACTGAACTTCAGAGTCACTTCCAGCCCCTGTCCTCCTCTCCATCTCCATCTGGAGCCTGGCAAAAACCTAACCCCTTGACCCAAATAGCTGTCTGCAATCCGTGTCTCCAGTTCCTTTCCCAAAACTATTCTTTAAAAAATCTTTTATTACAGATGTTTTATTACATAAAACAAAAAAAAAAGTCCCTGAAGTAATCATAGTGACCACCCAGGTCAAATGAAGAAAGGACTCAATTCCCCACTGCTCACCTTCAGCACATTGCTATAAAGGTAATCACAATATCAAGCAATATTGCTTTAATCTCCCCGAGTGTCAGCTTTTGTTGTTAATTTTTTTCTGACAGGGTCCATGTGATATAGGACTCCAATAAGTCAGCCTTCTGAAGCAATTTCTTCCACTGTTCCACTACAGTCGGCCTTTTTAATCCAAGAAACACCATATCTGCTGGAGAAGGACAGATGTGTCTGGCCTCCACAATAAACACTTGGCTTGGCAGGATGAAGCAATGCATATTCCAGATCCATATTTTTTTCCCTCTTGTTTTAACAGTCACATAGGCTTTTCCCGTTGCCCAGCCAGAGCAGGTCTATCACAGAGCAAAACAAATTTCCTGAAGCCCTGACAGCGAGCACCCAGATGTCAGCTCTGATTACACTGCCTGGCCCCTCGTTGCACCAGCCACCAGCTCCACAAGGACATCCTGGAACATTGTCAGAGTGACCTTCATGGGAAGGCTGTCCACCCCGGGAAACAAAGAAGATGTGTTTATAATTGCCTGTCTGTATCACCTTCACTTTGTGTGTCTTATCTCTGCAATCAGCACTATTCTGACTGTAGCAGAGGAAGAGTCCAGTTGTAGACAGTGCAAATGTGGAAAAAATAATAGAGAAATTAAATAATAAAGAATAAAACAAAATAAAATATTACAGAATAAAATAAAATATTACAGAGTAAAATACTACAGAAACAGTCCTTTATTACCCATATATATATAATAGCAATACCAAATTCATTCAGTTTTGACCCCTACCCTTGCTCTCATCCCAAGTTTTGTGGCTGTTTTTCATTTTATTTTAAAGTAGTCATATCCTTCTGACGGAGTTTTTGAGCTTTCTGTCCTTCTTGTGCTTTAGCAAACCCCATGTCCCCCAAATGATAGGACTGAATAAATCCTCTGGGCTCTGTCCTAGGAGGTAAGGGCATTATCTAGCAAGGATTCAGGGGCTTGTCACTCTTGCTCCCAAACACGTTTGGTCTCGGTGGGAAAGACTTCTCCTTAAATGACACACAAAACTTGGCAAGATCAGTCTGAAACAAGCTGCATGATCCTAGATTTGCAGGATCAGGCTGCTTAATGCTGCTCAACTTTAAATACTGCCATGTACAGTGATACCCATTTCAGCCTCCTACACCACCAAGCAAACCCTACAGAGCACGAGCTCAAAGCCTGTCGAGAAGGTTGGCACCGTTTAATAAATCAGCCCCTTGTGATGATATTAAAGTGAAGGCAGACAGGCATGTCTTTCTGCCAGTAGACACTTGGGAGTGAAATTATGGTCTTTGGGGGATCCAGGAATATTTTCTTTCAGTCACTGGGGAGTGCCTGTATTCCCAGAAACTGATAGCACTAACCTTCTCTCCTCTCCTCCAAGTAAATACGAGCATCTTATTGCAAAAACAACAAGAGTAGGAGTTCCCAGAGCCCTGTGCCGTCAGCACCTCTCTGCCATCCTCACCCCACGCACCTTCCTGCTCCCTCTGGCACTGCTCCGCAGCAGAGTTGGGAGTGTTTACTCAACTCCTTCAAAATGCTTCAGCAGTTTGTTTTGCACAAATTTATGCCTCAGATACGGCACCGTGATTTAAGATATCAAAAATAAATTAAGGTTTATAATCCATGAGCTCCCATCCTCTCCAAAGTAATGAGATTTTGATAGATGTTTCGCTTTTAAACTCTCAGACCCTACGGATAGATGAGTGAGACATTCTGCAGTGGGAAGACCGTGGCCCATCTGGATCAACACTGGGATTCCCAGGCTTATCCTGCAGACACTTACAAGCACTAATTGCTTCAGAAGCCCTGTTTTTATATTTAACTACGAATCCTATAGCCAGCAGCTGGCCTAAGGAGCCTGGCTACAAAAGGCAAGTATGATTCACGGTGCTAAAAACTGAAATCCTGTATTTCTTTTCCTCTTTTCCAGCTCAGTGGATGAGATGGGATCACTCCCAGGCAGCACAAGGCAAAATGTGGTAGCCTGTGTTAGCCCTGGGAGGGACAGGCAGTGCAGCGTGGGCTTCACCAGGGGCAGGGGGTACAATGAGAAACCCAGCACATTTTTAGAAACTTTTTGGTTTAAAAGTCAGTCATGCCAATTCTTTGGTTTTGCTGGTCTAACCACCCATTTTAAAGATATAGCCATCAATAAAAAATATAGTGAGGCTCTATCTGGGATAAAGGATGATTATTAAAAAGGAGAAGTTATTAAAATTATAAGGAAATAATTTCAATTTTCATAATCAGGAAGTGACTACTTTATATTTCCAGTTTTATTTCATACTTTTCTTACTTACTGCTTTTTCTAAAAATTCACAGACAACGGTTTTTTCCCCCATAGCCTCAAAATGCAACATTTTTATCCTAGTTTCGAGTTTAGAAAGTTTTTCTAGCCTATTTTATTTTCCTCTTCACCACCCAGCGCAACGGGCAGTGCAGTGTATGGAATTAGAGATGGAAAGGTCAGGCTGATCCATCTGCGATTGCCATTAACTCCATCAATGGCAGCTCTGAACATACCTTTGCTCTTTCCCACTTTGTTAATCCACACACTCCATAATTCACACGTTCAAAAGATAAGTTTCCCCTCACTCCACAGCCACACAAACCCTCATTAATGTGCTGCTATTAAATCTTTGCACAGTTACTACAAAAGGCGAAGGAAGGGGCTGTGCAGTGGCTCAAAACGCTGCTGCTCCCACGGCGAAGCAGAGGGACTGGAGGGAGCTACGGCAGATCTGAAATGAATTAAAAGATCTGTCACACAGTATGATTCTGGGAGGATTTCATTTAATTGCAGGCAAGACAAGGGTTGTGGAAGTAATATATTTTATTAGATCAACAAGCAGAGCTAGAAAAAGGGAGGACAGCTCTCGGGCACATGTCTGTCTTCAGGTTGCCTATTTCCCCAGGTATAGCTAATAAAATCCACCATTCACCTGTCTGCAAACACTGTCTGGGCCATGTTCTTACACTGTAACAGCTACAACCATATCAAGCTGCACCTTATTTAATCATATCAGCTTCCTAGAGCATCTCCATATCATTAATTTAAGGAGAGCCAAAAGCTCAAAATGCTGCAAGTTTCTGGAAGTTCCTGGGAGTTGGAACTAGATGATCTTTGAAGTCCCTTCCAAGTCAAATCATTCTATGATTCTATGGTTCTATGAAATAGTGATTGCATGGTGAATCTGGGAGACCTTTCAGCCATTGCTTCACCCTCCACTTTAAAAAAGAGTCACAAAAATCGATTCAGTTGTCTGAAGTGACACCTCAAACAACTTTGGCCCAGTTTGGAAAGCTCTCCTTTCGTGGCTATCCCTGCTGATGTTGTGATGGGTGGGAACAGAATGCCAGATTTGCAGAGGTTTGCATTGAGTGGAAAAGTCGTGGCTGTTTGCTTGGCTTATCTTGAGCAAGTCAGTTCTTTTCTGCATCCATTGGGATTCACTACAAATGCAGCACAAGGCAGTGCCCAAGAAAATGAGTTGCTGAGAGGTTTTCAGGACAAATATGCAACATTTTACACATCCAGCTTTTTGAATTTGGTTGTGACTGTGTAAATTTGGAGTTGCACTGATTTCAGGGGATTTTCAGGAAGCCTTGGGAATGGGGTTAGGATTAACAATGCAAGGTCAGAGGAGCTCTAAAGGCAACATTAGAGCAACAAGCTGTGCACCCTGATACCCACCCAGTCTCCTTAAGAGAGCAGTGCTGCCAAAAGCACCTTTACACTGTCAGTGATCATCATTACATTGCCAATATAACATTAATCTTATTGGCCATCATTCTCAACAGCACTAAAGCACATCCAATTCTAGCAAAGATGGAAAGTGCCTGTCACTGTCCAGCTGGCAGAGGTCCTGGACATCATCTCTACAGCCACGACTGATATCAAACACCCTGCAGTTTGCTGTGTGCTTTATATCCCACCTGCATCTGACTGCCCTACAGATGCCTAAACTCCCAGCTCTGTGCTATTCAGACATGTTTATATTAGTTTAGGAATATTAGTTTAGGAATAACACCCAGACCGGGGAGAGAGGAACAAAGCTGTCTAGAGCAGTCACCAAAATAGCCACAAACATTAAGGTACTTTTAAAAACGACAATCAATCATAAGCCAAGTGTAGCTTAAAACAGCAGAAAGAACTAAGCCACAGGGCATTTCCTAGGGATATACAGGAGGCCAGGGTTAAGGCCCAGACATGACTACACCCAGCCCATCATTAATCACCAGGAAATGCCTTTGTCTTGATCGTTCAGTATTTAAAATCATAGATGTCTGACACGGGAAGACCTTTTCAGTCATTTTGTTCATCCTCCTATTGCAGTATCTCAGACAATCTTTCCCTTCAGTGTTTCTTTGATACAGCCTGCATTAAACCTGTGCTGTACCTACCTATTCCTCTTGAAGTCAAAGAAATGTTGTTATTAAATGGAAAAAGTCAAGATTCAGGCAGAGAGAGACCACTCAACACAGCGAAAAGCCAAAAGAAATTGCACCAGCTGCAATTTGCTTTGTGCATGGATACCCTTGCAATACTAAGGTGAAATAAAGCGGGTTTTGCACAAAGAATAAAAAATCAGGATTTTTTTTTTTTTTTTAAGCCTTTTCTGTTGAAAGACTTTCCAGGAGCAAAACTTTAAGTTTTATAGTATATTGGCTTCAAATTGTTGCCCTTGAGAACTACAATCAGGCTGGACCACACAGGTGTCCAGTAGAGACACCTGGGGGACTCATGACTTCATCAGCAGTCATCATCATCACCATCATCATCATCCCCCATCATCAGACAGAGAGCCACCACGGCCCCAGTGCCATGGCACTCACACACTTCTTCCAACCACCATGTGCCATGTGGGACTGGGCAGCCTGGGAGCGAGGGGACGGCGACAGAGGAATAAGGACACCAGCTCTGAGCCATGGGAGGAACCCCTTGCCTGGGGTGTGATCCTCCTTGGCTGGTTGGCCTGGCTCCGTGCCCAGAAAGCTGGGAAGCAGTTGCACCACAGCCTCTGCATTTTTATCTTCACTCCATTCTGGGATTTTGGTCACCCCTTCCATTACACATTCAGTCACCTGTTGCAGGGGTGACAAGGAGCAGATCTGCTTGGTAAAGGTGGGCTCAGATGTTGGTTTTAGTGAATCATCTCAGGGATACTTGGCCTTGACTAATCAGTAGCTTCTGTGGGAAAACAACTGAATTAATATTCATCCCAGTGCCAGATTTTAAAGACCGTCTGTGCCAAGCGCTGTGGATTATTGGCAACAAGGCCCTGTTTTCCTCCCTCAGACATGTCAGCGTACAAAGCAATAAAAGTCACAAAGGAAAAAAAATGTTGCATTTTAGAGATTCTTTCTTTCTACAAAGCTAGCCATTATCTTGACTCTCTCTGAAGCCAGGAAACGTCCACTGAGTCAACATAAAAGTGACTTTATAATGGGTTATTCATCAACTGTTCATATTTGTGACTGACCTGACAGGGCTCATCTCCTGGAAGCAGCGAGCTACCACCTACAGCCAGGGCAGGGGTGAATGTATGGGAGAGAAAACACGAAAACAGTGCTCAACCTCCCTCACCCTGCTCGCAAAATCCTTTCTGGTGAAAATCGTTTTTAGCTGTTAATACTGTTTTACGGCCCAATTACTCCTACCACCATCTGCTTCTTTGTGAAAACATTCTGTAGATGCTGAAGTAACCAGACCAAGCAAAAGGCTGAGACAGACATTAAAGTCTCATAACTAATGCTGTGTCCAGGGCTGGGAGAGCAGCTGTGGCCAGCGAGGGCAGCAGCTTCTGAGCAAGAAATAAAACTTGGAGTAAACTGGAGGAAGGAGAGAAGACAGTTTACCACAGAGATCAGGAAAATCCCCCACGGAAAGTTCTCTTTAAGTCTGTTCAGTTGGTGAATCTTGTGTGTTCAAAAGACCAAATTCTGAAATTCAGAAGAAAAAACCTCACAAACTCAAAGTTGCCTCATCCTGGAGCACACTGAGAAGGGTCTTGCATGCCCCAGAAAATCCACACTGCACAGCCCTAAGGGCTACATTCTTGCAGCAAATCTGCAGTCAGTGATAGCTTTGCAGAGGAGAGACAAAAGCTATTCCACTAAGGGACAGCTTTAACGATCCAGAGAAAGGGATGAACTCCAGCAGGGATTGGGAAATTCTCAATTTCTCTTCCTCTAGGTTGAGCAGCACCATATTTCAGGTCTTGTTTAGATTGCAGTGGTTCTGCTTGAAGACAGAGAAGCTCTCCTCAAGACAGAGTTCCCAGCTCCTGACACAGCATTTGCCTTTAATTTCAGTTCAGACTGAACGTGCCTGGGGCCATAAAGTTCTTGTTCACGTTGACTAAGTGCTTTGAATCAGGGCCTGTGAGCTCAGGCTCCAGTGCCAAAGGAGCTTTTGGGGATCCTGAAAACCTTGAGGGGTAAACAGCCTGTGCAGCTCTCCTTACTCCCATGGAGACACTTTTCATTACCTGTGAATTTCCAATGCTTTTGCAGACTTCCCTGGTAGGAAGACACTGCTGGACAGGACTGAAGAGCACCAACCATACCCTAAAGCTGATATTAGCTCAGCAAAATGTCACAGGCTGCTTTGAACATGGAGAAAGTCTTGCACTCCAATTTTTATGCAAATTCAAATGGAGCATGCATATATTAAGAATGAAACTAACTCTGAATGAATTACTAACTTTGGGGTTTACTTCTCACTCCAAATTATTTCCCTGATTTCCACATATTCCATAGTGGTACAAGGCCAGGGTGTGTCTGTCATCCCAGCATAAACTTCAGTTTTATGGGTTTACAAATCAGATGTTTTAAATTACAGCTGAATGAGACTGGAGACTCCTACACAAGTTGTCATGTCAGAAGTGAACCGGGGAAACATTCATACATTTTTTTTAATGCTGGGTATAGCATGTGTGAAAGAGGCTGGGAAAACTACTTTTAAATCCTTTGGGAATAGTGTGGCTACACTGCATCCTCTTGGGAATTGTGCTTCAAGACCTAGGTTTATCGATACCCCAAAGACACCGAGCAGCACAGCAGGTCCTGTGTGTACCTCATGCTGCTGACATAAGCAATGTCCTCATCCCCAGTGTCCTGGAAGACCACCAGCACATCACTCCTCAGCTGCCATTTCAGCCCTCAGGGGCTGCTGATAGCATCATTCCTGGGACAGCTTTTATGTTAGAGCTAAGGATCAGCAGTTCTAGGGCTACTTTCCAAGAGAAGACAAATCCTTTGAACTACGGAGCCAAAGACACTGCAAATATTCCTTTAGCCAGTAAATAATCTTGGATTTTTATTATTTGCCAACCTTTGATTTATGAAAGGCTTTTCTACAAAAACAAGGGAAGGAATCAACACATTTCTGTCAGCAATACAAAGTGACTTCCACGTAACCTGCAGCAGAAAATAACACCCATCATTCTTGGGTGGTAACATTTAACCTAAAGGAATAAGGATTGCCCATTAATGATGGGATGCTGGCCATAGGCTATCACTGCTTCTCTGCCTTAGACCTTCCATAAGCAAAACCATGAAGGTCCAGACATTCCAAGTGTCTAATTCCCAACCATTGTTTTCAGCAGGAATGAAGAACTATCCCAATTCTCGTGCCTGTGCCTCAGATCACACCAGGCAACATGGAGGTTGCTTCACACACCTCATCACAAAGTGTGGTGAGGATAAAAACCCTGTGACCTTCATGAGATGTTCATGTAGGTAAGAAGGAATGAGCTGATTAAAAGGTTACATGTATTGTAGACCACACTTACTACAACTCTTAAAATTATTTAATTATAAAATTATTTTTCTCACACTATTTGGAGGGGCCAATCCACGCGAAAATCCTTTTCCATCATGAACCATTGACTGTATACATTGCTTTTGCACTCTTTTCCTTTCCATCAGACCTCTTTTTCAAAAAGATTCATTTTCCTAATATAAAAGCTATCTGACATTAATGGTCTTGCAGAAGGATGAAGCAAGAGGACTTAATTCTGGTTGTGGACTCAAGATTGAGTCATGACTGGGTTTGACAGTATTTTTTTAACTGTACATTTTCAAATTATTATGTATTATTCTCCACTCTCTGGGTTCATAGCAACTCACAGAATTTACATACAGTTGTCCTGGTTTCTGCCACAAATGAGGAACAAAATCTGCAAAGCTCTAAAATAGACTAGAAATAGTGGCTAATCTGAAGATTCACAAAATTGTTAGGAAAATGCTCCACCGTGCATCACTTCTGAGGTTTCAGGTTTTGCAGAATTCGCCAGAGGTGACTGCACTGCAGTGGTTATTAGTGGGGCTGCAGAAAGAGCTGGAAGGAAAGGCCAAAAGCTGCAATCACTGACAGGTCCTCCATGGCTGGTGGGAAGAAGGAAGGGAGCAGCCATTTGCTTCCTATGAAACATTATCCCATGGATATAGAGCCTGATCCAGTGCCCATGGAAGGCTAAGTGACACTGAGTTTAAGAGCTGGACTCAGCTGACATTTAATCCCTTTGACTCAGCAAAACACTTCACCTCCATCCCTAGTCAGGATGGGACCCAACCACACACCCAACTTTCCATCTTTGACGTCAGCTGGCCATTAAAAATGGATCCTGAACGCAGAGGAGCTCTGTGGCAGGGCCAATGGAAATGCTGTTGCTCCAGCACCACTGGTGATATCAAGAAAATCGAACGTCCCTTTTCTGTAAGAGCTCTGTGGGAAACAATGTCTCTGCAGTTAAAAATAAGCAGAGTACCGAGCCCTGGTGCCTGCTGGCTCTGTTTATTCAGGATATTTTGTTTATTTGGTACATTAGGAGTCGCTGCAGACTGCCTTTGACAAACATTTTCGGTATCAACAAAATCCTGGTAACACTAAGCAGTTCAGATTTGTAGCCTTTGAAACTCCTTTTCTAGACAACATTCATCTTCCTAATTAATAATTAATCGCAGTGTGTTTTAAAGAGATTATCAGGTGTGATAGCAGAGTGTGCCTAAGGCAGTGACTTCATTATCCCCACGGAAGGAGTTTACTTTGTAGTTCTCCTGCTTGTCACAGGGGTAGGTGCCAAAGGGGTCTCTCTTAGGTTAGAATGTCAAAGAGCAACGATTTAGGGCAGGAAACAATTGGGCTATTATTTTTCTTCCTTTTTTTTTTCTTTTCCTTCTTAAGGAGCTTTTAAATCATAAATCTTCAGATCCTTGTTGTGTAATTTAAGACCCAAGCCGAGTTTTCCTACAGAAAGGCCCAATTCTGTGCAGGACCGGGTGCCCCTCCGAGGCAGGGGCAGGTTTCCATGGCAGGAAGAGTTTACAAACACTGTTCCACCTAGCAAGGCTTTGAACTGCATCTGTGCAGAGACGCTCCAGAGCGTGCCAAGAGTGTCAGCGGGGCTGGAAACACTGATTTCACCTACAGGACACTATCTCAAGTACATTCTCGTCAAGAACTCGCAGCGGATCCTGCCCAGACCGGAGCCAGTTTGTGGCCCTGACTTGAAATGTCAACAGCAGCATGGAAGGAACAGCCCCCCCGAGGATTACTGGGCTGTTTCCAATGTGATCAGCCAGGGATAGTGTTGGAAAAATAATCATTACCAATTCATTTGATTAATTTCTGTCAATGAGGCAGCTCTGTGCAGTAATTTTGAAAGGATTTCTACAGCATCAGTGGGGTTTTTTTCTCTTATTTGTCAGTTTTGCTATTCCCATTGCCTGCTTTCAGTAGTGACAGATGTTTATTGCTTTTCCCATTAAGCTTTTGCTCACCTTTATCAAGTGTCATTAGGATTGTTCCCACTGATGGGGAAACAGGGAGGACAATGTTCTGCCCACAGACTGAACAGGTGAGACTGAAAATCAGATGCCCTGACCATGCCTCCCCTCTAACCATAAGGACAATAAGGAAGAACTCAAATCTCCATATTTTTTTACGTGCTTTTCACAAAGGAGTTGCAGAGGAGGGTGCAACAACCCCCTGTAACTTACCACCAATCTGCAATTAAATAGATGAGTTTTTAAAGCTAAAAGCAAAAATCTAATGCCAAACTCCTTGATACCATGGGTCCATTTCTCCTTGAATTGTGTCCTGTGAATTATCTTCTATTTTTAGGTCTTTTATTTTTAGGCTGCTGCATGCGATTGCTGGCCAGCTCGACCGGCTATTAATTGGAAATGTTTTACTTCTCATGCAGATTTATTTCTACGCTTTCTGCATCACTTAAACCAACCTGTCCCGGGAGCAGATGACAGGCTGCACATTTAAAGGGCAGCTCCATGCTGTGCTCTTTGGGTGCAGCGTGGCCCTGTCAGAAACCTTTCGCCGTTCTCTCCTCCTCCACCTGCTCACGTTTGTGTCTGTGCACACATTTTTCTCAAACCGTGTCAAACTTTATGAGCATTAGGGCCATATGGCAGCAGTTCAGCAAGCGCTGAGTGTGCAGCTGAGATTGAAAGGGTCCCTGAGCACAGAGGGAGAGTCCTGTGACAGGGTCGGGGCGCGGGCGCTCGCTAACCCTAACCCTAGTTAATTACCCCAACTCACTAACGGGGTTTGCCCTATCAGAAAGATGGAGGAGCAGCATTTGGGGCACTGCTGCCATGGCCTCGGCAGGCTCTTTCCAGCCCCAGTGTCCCTGGAGCTCAAGGTCCTTTAGATCTCTTCACCCTAACCCTAGGCGTAACCCTAACCCTACCCCAGTTAATTACCCCAACTCACTAACGGGGTTTTCCCTATCAGAAAGATGGAGGAGCAGCACTGTTGGGGCACTGCCGTGATGGCCTCAGCAGGTCCTTTCCAGCTCTGGTGTCCCTGGAGCTCGAGGCTCTTTAGGTCTGGTGACAAGTGATGCCCGTGGTCTGCAGGGCAGGGGTGGCAGCTGGAAACCCCAGCCTGCTGCAGGTCCCTGCATTTTTGGCAGCTGCCTTCCAGACTTCGAGGTGCTGTGCCACCCAGCCAAGCTGGAAGCTGAACTCAAGAGAGTGGTACATGAGCATAACCGCTATTTTTAATGCTATTGTCACTACCTTCCTCAGTAACCTAGACAACAGCAAAAACCTCTTTTCTTCCCAGTTTCAGAGCACTACTACACTGGTTTGAACTACTGTTTGAGCTGGAGTCAGTGACAAAGCACGAGTCAGGAATAAAACCAGCCCTGTTCAACTGGCATTTCATTTAAAGGGACTTTTAACTCCACAAAGCTCACATGCCTTTGCATCCACCACTTTAAAATGCTGGCTAAAAATATTTGTGTTATCTGAAGTCAGATGAATAAATCCTCCCCACTGCTGGGTACACAGTGTGGCAGTGCACGACACAACTGCAAATTTATTTGTTAGAAACCGTACATCTGTTATGATTTACGCTTGCCAAAATGTAATTCTTTATGGCAACAATTGTTTCATGGTGCTTAAAGTTTTTCACCTCTGTGCCAGGAATCTCATATGGGATAATTCCATGACCTTGGAATCCAGCAGATACATTCCACATCTGTCTGGTCTGGGAAAGCCCGAGTTTGTTGTGTGAAAACCATAGTGGGAAAGTAAGACCTGGAAATATCTGAAAATACAGAAACTGCAGGGCTGCTTCTTTTTTTTTTTTTTTTAAATTACCAGTTTCAAGTGCAGTAAATCAATCGTACAGAAGTCATTACTTTGCTTTTGTAAGCAGACATTCACTTCTGATCCTATCTTCACATTAAGGAATATGGTATAAACATTATAATAATTCTATCTCTGGAAGAAAAAAACCCCACAGCCTTTAAATATTAAAACTAAATCTTGTTGAAGGCTGCTTGATATTTAAACAGAAAAGAACCCAAACTACTGCAAATAAACATCTTACTGGTGCCTGTGAAGATTTAGGATGGCAGAAAAACTGTAGCTGTACTGGAATCTCAGGGTATACACTTTTCTCATTAGACTTTTTTAGCAAAAAATGAACCATAAACAGCTTTGTGAGCAGTGAACTTAAAAAGCTCTGGTTTCCTGTGATTCTTCCCTGTGCACATTTTCTGTTATTCTAATAATTTGGCTGAGCTCCTGCTGCGGCCCTGCTTTCCAAGGGGCACTGCAGCATTTCCAGTCTGTACCTCAAATAACCAGCACCCCAAAGAAACTGTGCAGCACTGGAGATAGGAGGATGGACACAACGCCATGACAAAAAAGTTATGGTAAGAAATACAGGGAAAAGGTGAATGTGCTTGCTTGATAGAAAGGGGAGACTAAATATTCTTGTCCATCCTAACAAAGATGATATTCCTGGTTTAAAGCAGGAATTGCTGCTCTGATCATTACTGGGGCTGTAAGTGTTCCTTTCAAAAGGATTTGGTGGTTTCTCTTCAGTCTGCAAATCCTGAAGGTCAGCAAATCCAATTCACTCACAGGCTGTCCCCTTGGGCAGGACCAATGTCCTTACAATGTCCCAAAGGGATGGCACAGAGGAGGGCAGCAGGGCAGGCTAACCAGAAATGAATAACTGATTTAAGAAGTTCAACAATTTTAAATCCATGTGTGAGTCCTGGGTGTCTTAGAGAAGTTTCTACACTAAGAGTCACAAGATTCCACTTGGAAGCAGGATCTGGAAGCAGCATCTGGGATGCTGCTGCAGCAAAGCTTTATAAAGTGATAACTGATTCATCTAAGGCATGACCGTGGTTTATGATAAATGATAAATCATAGAATGGTTTGGGTTGGAAGTGACCTTAAAGATCATCTCGTTCCACCCTCTGCCGTGCACAGGGACACCTTCCAGTAGTTCAGGTTTTCCAAGCCCTATCCAGCCTGGCCATGGACACTTCCAGGGATGGGGCAGCCACAGCTTCTCTGGGCACCTGTGCCAGGGGAGAATTTCTTCCTCATATCCAATCTAAACCTACTCTCTTTCATTTTGAAGCCATTCCCCCTTGTCCTGTCGCTCCAAGCTCTTGTAAATAGTCTCTCCATCTTTCTGGCAGGCTCCCCTGAAGTATTGAAAGGCCACAATTAGGTCGCTCTGGAGCCTTTTCTTCTCTGGGCTGAGCAATCCCAATTCTCTCAGGCTTTCCTCACGGGAGAGGGGCTCCATCCCTCTGAGCATCTCAGTGGCCTCTCCTGGGGAGGGCACCCCAAATCTGGACACGGAGAGCAGAGCAGAGGAGCAGCATCACCTCTCCTGACTCGCTGCCACGCTGCTTTTGATGCAGCCCAGGACACGGCGGCTTTCCAGGCTGCACCAAAATGCAGAATGAGCAAATAAAAAGGTAAATGAGTAAATAAAAAGGTAAATGAGTAAATAAAAAGGTAAATGAGTACTTTGTCCAAAAATCATGTGGCCAACTTAGCTTTGTAGTACTGGACATGCTGTGCTCCAAAGGAGGCTGCATTTTAGTGATATACTAAATAGTTTTCTGCATATACAGCAGCCAAACAATTTGGCTGCATTTCTAGTGGGTTGGATTAGAAGACCACAAACATCAAAAAGCATATGAAAGAAGCTAATGGCTTTTCAACATATTGTGACAACAAACCAGCCAAAACTACTTTCGACCAGGTTGTAGAATAAATGTGTTCCTGGTGAGTTGCAGCAATTTTCCTGCAGAAAAGTTTAACTTCAAAGATGTTAAACTCCTGTAAAAATCAGGTTTAAAATATTAACCTTAAACTGTGTGTGAGCAGGCAGAAATAGTACTGCAGTGTAAGAAACAGTTGATACTGGATGTTCATTCCTTGAAGTAAAAAAATATAGGCAATTTCCAAAGTGAGAAACTATGTCAGATTTGCAGTGGAAGGGTGAGGTGAGCGGATACTTTCTACAGAATGCAGTGTTAATGCTTTTCTACCCATTCAAATCTTAACAGCTGTTTCAGCAAGAGGGGGAAAATAAAGGCCCTTGGTAACTCTTAAGCAAGCTGCCAATTTTCCACATGGGATTCAGTGGCTAAGAGAATTAGATTTTCCTAGTCTCCTGCTGCTGCAAGGAGTAACAGCACATACAGTAACACTAGGAGAAACAAAAATTCCATATTTCTGAAAGAAGCCTCCATTTCCTAAATTTTTCTCACATACTAAACATCTTCTTAATAAAAAAGATTTCCTATCTAATATCTAGTCTCCTTTATTCTGACACTATGGTTTTGAAGGGACATGGCTTGTCACATATTTAAAGTTCCTGAAGTGTGATAGACAGGAGCAGTTACTTGCACTGACAATTTTGTGAGCACTGAAGAAAAACTATGTTCATAAACAAAATATGTATTTTCAACACTCAAAAGGAAAGAAGAATAGAATTTTAAAGTGTCAGATATCGAATATGAACCAAATTCTGGCTGCTTTGCATAGAGGCACCTGCCCAAAAATCCACAGATAAAGAGCAAGCAAAGCAAAGCCTGTTGGCCTTGAAATCATCTGCAATGGGAGCTGTGCAAGCCCTTCATCACCTGAGCAGGGCAGGACCTCTTTCCCCTTCAATCACATCCCTGCAGAGCAGCCTGACAGAACCAGGGATGCATTCTGTGCACACAGCTGGACCTCAAGGCTTCTCACACCTCTCTGTCCCACCTTCACCCACAGGGAGGGATTCCCATTCCCTCCCAATTCCCGTGCCACCGCTGGGCATGTCACACCTGGCCTGGAATGTGCCCTGGAACTGTCACCACAGCCATTTGTTGGTTATTCCTGGTCCATGTATTTGCATAGGAACACTCACAAGCCATAGACAATCACATCCCAATGCCCTCCTGTTATTCAGAGTGTCTCTAATCCCTCCTTATAACTTGTTATATCACAGTGCCTTGGTGCTTGTATGAGATACGAAGGATCCAAATATTTATGTCGGGGGGGGGGAAAGCCCCATCAGCATCTGTTTGCAGAAGTGAGAGGGTGGAACTGAAGTGTCAGATAATCTCCCAAAAAGATGTCAGCATTTTCAGCTGCCTGACAGATCTGTCTGCCTGTGTGAGAGTAAACAAGAAAATGGCTCAGCCACTTGGACTGAGTTTAAGGCAAATCAAAGAACAAATTCTCTGTTTTCTGATCAGGTCTCCAGCTCCAGATCACAGATGTCCACTTGTGATATCCCCTGTAAGTCCCTTTGGGAACGACGATCAATGCACTGTGAGGCTGACCAGCCGTGCTGAAGTATTGAAATTTGGAACTAGAAAAATCTCCTGTAGAAAACAAACCTCCAAACAGCAAAGACACTGGACACACCTCAAAATTCCTCTGCATTTTCAATTTACTGGAAAGGAGATTGTCCCACTTAAGGCAATTCCATGGAACTGGACTCTGAATTCATTTGAATTTTGAGTAGGTCTCCTGGTTTAAGTGGAGTTAGATTTATGATGAAGTAAGAGATTGTACTGAACCCAAATGTCTTTAATACACAGCCTTGATCTTTACCAGGAAATGACAGAGCTTATCAGGATGCCAATCTTACCTCTGTAATAATGAAGAAGTCATCACCGGGCTCTCCCTGTACAACAATTTTTTCTCCATCTTCAAACTGGACAGGTTCCAGTGCATCAGCCACTGTCAGCCGCTCCCATTTGTCCAGGGACTCTAAAATATTGAAGATCATAAAGCTATATTATAAAACCACTCCAACTTTGGCTGAAGATTCATATCTAAACTGACAGCTCCGCCGTGCCTGGTTCTGTTATAAAAGAAACATTTCTTTCATCCAGGCACTTTTCACGAACCTCCAGTTGGGGAACATGAATGTATTTATTCATTGTGTCTTAGCCTTCAGTAATCACCCAGATAGCAATCTTAAAAGTTGGACAGGAAAAGTTGGCTCAGGTTCCCTGCGCCTGCGATGTGATCCGCGCCGCCCTGGCGCTGCCACAGCCTGGAGCAGCTGAGGAGCTGCCTGGAGATGTGGGAACCACCAGATTCCCTCACCGCATCCCCTGCCTGGAGATGTGGGATTCCCAAGCTTCCCTCACCACATCCCACACCAGGCATCAGGACAAGTCCTGCAGCGTTTCCATCAGAGCTGCTCTCAGCTCCTGGTGGGCTGTGGATGTCCATCTCAAGGATGGGTGACACCACTGGAGCCGATGGCCAGACCGTGGTGGCCTGAGTGGCAGGAGACATCCATTCCTGCCCCAGAGGCATTTGAAATGTTTGAAATGGCACCTGTGCTTCGTTTGCCGGCAGGATGGCTTGCAAAGTATTTTCCTTTTCATTCCCCCACTTAAGGGAGAAAAGTTATCAAACTTCAAAAAAAATTTCCAAAGAATTACCAAAAAATTAAAAATAACGGGTCTGTTTTAGGATTAACAGAGTGGCTGCAGCTGACTCCTGGTGATGGGGGTGTCCTCATCATCCCCAAATCCCCAGCATGGCAAGGGACAGTGTCCCCCTGCCCTCTCCTGCCTTTCCTCAGGGGTGAATTCTGCCTGTCCTGCCCTCAGAGAGGAGGGTGCCACCTGTGTCTCTCTCCAACACCCATTTGCATGAGAATCCAAGACAATGAATTGCACTTGAACTTTTGTACTTGGATCAGATTTGACTGAAAAATTACAGGTTTAAAAGTTATTAAAAGAAGCAGATAATACGACGATTTAACTTTCACTGCCTCAAAAAGCTGGGCTGAAATTCACGTCCCAGAGCTCTGCTGATTCCTACTTATTATGAATTATTGAACTAATGCAAGTCAAGATATGGTTTCTGACACCAGGATTAGATCTGTGCCATTCCATCAGACTCCAGTTTCCCCATTTTGCTCAAAATATTGCTTAGAAGGATTGTGTGAGGGTGAAAGTTGTTCTTTGGAAGTTAAAATGCCTTTTGGCTGAGCTGAGAAGGGCACACTGAGTTTGGTAACAAAACCAGACTGAAGTGCTCAAAACACCAAAGGTAAGTTTTGAGTGGACTGACATATCCTCATGTTTTTATGCCACTTTCTGTTGCTGTTTGGGAAATTAATTGTTTCTTACATTTTCCCCACCTAAAGCACTTTCCTGGCATGTTTGTGACCTTTGCTGAAGAAGAACGAATGTCAAAGACCAAGCCCATATTGTCAATCCAACATTCAAAAACTGCTCTGACTAAAAATAAGCATAAAACTCTTTCATACAGACTAGAGAAGACTTTTTCCCTTTTTTTTTTTTAAGAACTCAGTAATTAACAATGAAAAGAAAGAGTCTCTTGAAACTTCTTCAGTTGGCTTTATGAAAAATTCAAAGCTAATTCTAGCTCTAGTCACGAAGTGTCTCTCTTTTGTCTAAGGGAGCTGTACCACTACAAATACATTGGTTAATAACTCTTGCAAACAGAGCATTATAGAGAATATTCTACAAGTTTTAGTTGCAGAGTTGAAGTTTCAAATAAATTAAACTCTATGCAATTTTTTTGCAATGTCTAAATTGTACATATCAATTCATGGTTTTATATTTAATTAAACTCCAGAAGAAAAATTTAAAATAATTACTTCTTTCATATCTTCTTTGATATACTATAAGCAACTACTGATAATCTAAAAAAATCCTTAGATTTAAAAAAAAAAAAAAAAGTGACTCTTGCAATTATATGGCTAATTACAGACACTAGACAGGCCTTGGAAAAAATATGTAAGAAGCAGGTAGAGGTTTTGCCACCAGGAAATCACTGAGTTCTGACCACATTAAGGGATGAAGTGAAGTTGACTTTTCAGTGCCATGTTGAGATTTCTAAAATATCTTTCTGCTTCACAGGTGTCATCTACTTTTTAGACCTGTCAAAGAGATCCTTACACATTTCACCTAAATTTCCATGTTCCTGCGGTGATATGTTATTTTGTTCACTGCTTTTCTGTACTTAAAAAAGGTTCAAATCCAAAAGTCCTTCCTCTTTTTTTTCACTGAGATTCAAAAGCCACACTACAAATTAGGCTCTAATTACACTGCAAACCGCATGTTTAAGGAAGCACATCTCCGAATAACCTTTCTACTCTGAAATTGTTTTGAGATGTCTCATTGTTGTAATTGCTCCTCATTAGTGCAGGTGCACAGAGCCCTTTTTTCTTTAAATACTCATTGTAATTTGGTATAATTTGTGCTCTTAATTTAGGAAGATTTAAATTAAGCATAAAAGAAGATTTTTAAATGATGAAAACTTCATTAATAAGTGAGCAACAGACTTGGCCTTACTTTAAGCGTACAAATGTAATTGAAAATTTCATGGATAGCACCTCTCAGAAGTTCAAGTATATTCTCACTGAGACACTCTCATACCTCAGGTACCTCAGCTTGAATGGTAGGTGAATATAATAAAGAAAAAAAACAGGAAAATTTTAAGTAGAAATATAAATACTTTAACTGTATGGCAAATAAATCCTGAATTGTTTTTTTCCAAACAGCCCCAGCAGAAACATGATGTTTCTCCTACAGAATCAACAACTCATTGTACTGTCTAACACTGTCCTCCTTATTAGAGGCTTTTGTTCTCCTGATGGTGATTGATTGGCCAGGCATTATGGGTTTGTTGTTTTTCCTACTGAAGGCCATCAAGAACATGTCCAAATTTCGTGGCTATCACATTAATCAAAGGGAAACAAAATCCAAGGACAAGAAGCTAAACAGATGTTTTAAGAATGTGAGACAGGGGCTGTAAAATGCACAGAAGAGAAAAGATCAGTCTGGTTTGATTTGTAAGGTTGGTTTGTTTAGTGTACATGAGCACTGTATTCTTGCAGGAAAAAGCTCCTCACCTGCTCCCTGGGAGGATGGAACTGGACTTTATGACAAATTCACATCTCTGCACTGCTTTCTGCTCTACCCACATGATCTTTAATCAGCAGCAGCTACTCAGAGTACCAGTGCGTGCCTGCTCCACCTTTAATGTGTGCTCCAAACACAAGGTCAGAGCCCAGGGAACAATGGGAAAAACAAGAAGGGCCCTTTGCACTTCCATTCCTTCAGAAACAACACGATGTGAGACTTTCTGTCTGAGCACCCCTGCTTCCCCCGTGCCATCAAAGATTGAATTCATCCTGCCAGCCGAACAGCCAAAGAACCAATAGCCAAATTCCAAAGGGCAACTGACCCAAAATGGAGACCTTGCTCAGGAATTCTTCATACATCTTCCGCTTCCTCAGAGTGCTGCCCTGTTATTACAGGAGAGAGAAAAAGGAGGCAGAATATTACACAAAGTATTTTTGTGATTTCTTCCTACAGCTGCTCTTTTTTTTTTTTTCCCCCTCCCATTCCAAATCTTAAGCATAGCCAGTGTAAACAGCCTTGGGCAAACGTTTCCCCATAAAATGTCTGGGCAAGTTGTATTGCTGATAAGCAAAGACAGAAGGACTCAAATTCAATCCTGCTGTAATTTCACTGACTTCACTGCTGGACACTGCAGATGAATTGTATCCATTTACAGGCATTCATTTTAAAGCCTGAACTTCATCAATTAACTGTTTAGCTAATTCAATATAGATCTTGTTGCCAATGAGGCTATTTGCAGTTAGAAAGTAGGATAAAACTTAAAATGTCCCCCTCATGGGTCCCATCCTTTTAGGTTAAAAACTCTTTAATGCCAAATGTGTTTATCTGTAAGCCTGGTTAATATTCTGTTCAGTGTTGTATTTATTGTTATGCTGAGAAATCCATTCATATTATTATTTTAACAAGATTTAAGCATTTGGGGGCAGACAATCCATCAATGCATGTGCAGCCACCAGCACAGCCATTCCCACTCTACTAAGATTTTGTTCTGTAATAAATTTCCAAGACACCTTCTCCTTACACAGTGTTTGATCAGCAAGACAAACCACAAGTCGCCATTCCAGAACGCATTTTTGAAGGTGATTTATGTAGGAATAATTAGGATGAAGTTTTACCAATACAAAAATAACTAATTCATCCTTAATTCCTTCTACATTGACACAAAAGACATATAAAGAAATTCTTCCCAGGTACCACAGAGGAACTCCAGGGACTGCCTTGGTCCTGCTGTGCAGTTTGTTCCACACTGGTGACACCCCAAATCACTTCTGCCTGGGCAGATTTCCTGGGGTTGTCAAAAGCTGCCTGGTGCCTCCTACTCAAAGATAATACATTCATCTTCTCGAGAAAAGGAAAACAAAGATGCCATTTATTCATGGACTGAGCAGAGAGGATGGAAGCAAACATCAGTGTCTGCCATAGAAAAAGCCACTTTTCTATTCTTCCTCCTCCAAGTGACCACCTGTAAGTGCTGGAAAAGTGGGGACAGAGAAGGCAAAAGGAGAAGAAGCATTTTGCCCTCCAGTGTGAAAGCGTTCAGAAGTGTTTCAGGTATGAAAGTGGTGTACTCAAGGGCAGATAGAACTAGGAATTAAATATCATCCCTCTTCCTACACGTGCTCACAGGTGGGGTTGCAACAACCCCCAGAGCAGAATCCTTCCAGCAGCATCAACAGCTTTGGGTCCAGCTTGGGACCTCAGCAGCACCAGGAGCTGTCAGGTGCTCTCCTCTGGGGACAGCTCCCTGTCCCAGGGCCACCCCTGCCCCCAAACAGCCACAGCAGCACCAGGAGCTGCCACTGTCCCCAGGCAGCTCGGGATCAGCAGCAGCAGCAGCTCCCGAGGTCTCCCCCAGCGCACCCCGTCCATAACTCCCGAGCTGGTGATGACAGTTCTCCTCAGCGATAGCATCGCTAACCCCCGTCTGACCCCTCTGTCTGACAAACTTGGTTCTCAACCTCGGGGGGCCCCGGCAGCATTTGAAGTGCCAGAAAGAAAAAAAGTAAAGAACTTCAAACGCAGGAGGCTCTGCAAACCACGCCAGCTCCTGACAGCTCGCTGGGAGACAAAGAATGGAAAACTGGACACTGCGCAGTTGTTGCTTTCCTCCCTGCAATCGAGTGGAAATGAGAGCGGCAAAATTGACAGCTGTGGAAAACCAGATTGGTGGTTTAGTTTGATGGGCTGGGACACCCAGGGACAGATGTGGAAAATGCTTTTGAAATGACTTGCGGACACGGATGAATTTTAAGAAGCAGTAATCAGTAGCCATAAGTGACGCCTGACCACAGCTTCGAGTATTTAGAGATGCAGACAAGACCCAGGAAGGTGGGAATTGCAGCCATCCCACCTGGCCCAGAGAGGAAAATCCCACCACTTCCTGCAGGAAAGCAGGTGTGCTATGCCTTAGCTAAACTAAGCCAGGGCAGCACTACAGAATCCACAGTGAAGACAAGTTCAAAAGCAATACCAAAGTGAAAATAATTAATTAAATGTGCTGTTACCATTTTTTGTATTGTGATAGCCCCTAGAAACCCTCTTAATGCATAGCTACACTGACTTAAATATCCCGTCTCAGGATGATCCCACAGAAGTCAGGGAGAACACGGGCCAGGGAAGAACTTGTGGCTGGGGCTTAGGGCTGCTATTGGGAAACATGCACTGAAGGCCAAGGTGACCCAGCTGATGGCTCCTGACTCATCCTGCACGATGGCTCCATCCATCCATCCATCCATCATCCATCCATCCCTGCATCCATCCCTCCCTCCATCCATCCCTCATCCATCCATCATTCATCCATCTATCCATCACCCATCCCTCATCCATCCATCCATCCATCCCTCATCCATCCCTCCCTCCCTCCATCCATCCATCCATCCATCCCTCTCTCCTGGAGGAGACAAACTGCAGCCTCTGGGGACAGCAGAGCTTCACCTCAGGGTGCCCAGGCAGGCACAGGAACTTTCTCTGCTTTTTCAGAGCATCCGAGGCTGGATCCCGGTTGGCGCAACCAGATCCCAATTTCCAGGTAGGAAAAGCTTGGCTCACCCCTATGCACACTGTTTTTACTTGAGTGTTTTCGTGCTCAAAGCACGAGCAGAGTGAGGGGACGGATTTTGAGAGATCAGTGCTGCAGTGCAAGCTGAAACAACCCAGCAGCGGAATTACAACCACACAGCCATGTGCTTATCTCCATTGGGATTACTCATCTTTCTCCAGTGAAGCAGAGAGAACATAGAATCATAGAATCAAAGAGTAGTTTGTGCTGGAAAGGACCTTAAAGATCATCGAGTTCCTTCCCACCTTCTTTCTTCTCTCTCATCCCCTCCCATAGGCATAATGCCTCCTCTGACTCCAGATGTCCTTTCTACACTTGTTTTATTTAGTTGCTTTACCCAAATTGCAGAGACCAGGGATATGAACAGCATCACAATCTCCTTTCCTACCCTTCAGGTACTTTCTGCAGAAGTGCCATTCCCTGGCACAGGTGCTGAGTCTCTCCTCAGGCAATATTTTCATGGATCTTCTAGAAGCAGCAACAAATAAGACAGTACCAACATTTACAGGCTGTGAGATGCTATGGAAGCTCGCCAGAGCAGGGAAACAACAAGAAAGGATTTGGAGATATTAGAAGTGGGACTAGAAAAATAATAGAATGAGCATCCATTTGGAAAATACAACTAATAAAAAAAAAATCCAAAGCAGAGATGTTTGAGAAACAGAAGACCTGAAAGTTGTAAAGCTGAAAGAGATTCACAGACAGGAGGTGAGACCTGCAAAATACTGCAACAAGAGCACAGCCAAGGCTATTTTGGTCTGCACATGCAAAGATATCATCCAGGAATGAAGTTTAGAGGCTCCATCTCTGTGGCTCAGATGTGACGGCGCCTGGTGTGCTACATTCTGTCTCGGTACCTCTTCTCCAGAAATGTGCTCCCAAATCCAACAGAGCTTGAAGAAATGCTAAAACACTCGGGGAGAGCTGATAAGGAAGGAGCAAAACAAATCCAGCCTGTATTTGTTGGCTCAGCACTGGGATCATAGGTATGTCATCCTCATAGCTAGCATGCACTGTGGCAGGGGTTTTAAGTAGACAGTGATAATTATCTACAGATATATGACAGAAAGAGAGGGCAATTCAGTACAGCATAACTTGACATAACTCAAAGTAATGGGAGAAAATTAAGGAAATCTAATTTAAGATCAATATCTAAAAAGTTTTCCAATGAAGGAATTATTCTCTTGCAGAAAAGTTTCCCAAGGGAAGCGGTAGAAATCTTACAGCTTAAGCCAGATAAAAACAATAGTAAATGTACATGAATAATTCTGCACTGGCAGGGCTCTTGATGGCATGTTTTAAAAAGTCTTTATTAATTCTGCTTTTTTCCAACCTATTAATATCTTATTTTAAGAGTCGCTGCTTCTCCCTCTCCCCCCTTTCCTTTGTTCACTTTCTCCCTGGCTCTGAGCTGTCAAGCACAAGCTCATCTCCTTAAAGGCAGTGGCTCCCATTAACTACGAAGCCTCGTTAATATTCTTAGCTGCAGCGCTCCTCCCTGAGACAGTCCCAAGGAGAAACAAGATCACTCTCATTCGTCAGATCCACACGGAAAAGGCCTCAAAGCCATTTTTAGGACCACTTAATGTGGCAAGCCCTAGGCTTAGCTTAAGCAATACACACAGGCTGGGGAAAATGAATGGCCCAGAGACTAACAGGTCCTGTTGAGCTCCCATTCAGCATCTATTTAATCTCATTTCCAACTGCCCTTTCCCTGTTTTCTTCCAATTTTTCTCCTCGCTCCTCCAGTCCAATCCTTCTTTGTCCCTCCAGCACTCTTTGTGTCCTGTTTCTGATTCATTTTTTTCAGGTGGAGTTGATTGAGTCCTTCCTAGAAATCCCCACCTTCCAGTATGAAGCCAAACGAATGTCTACTGAGAGGCAAAGCATGACTCAAGTTTCAAAGAAAGAGTTACCCTGGCAGGAGGTGCCGGAATGGACTTCAGGAGTGCCCAGCCCCATTTAATCCCTGATTAACCCAATCCTGAGTGATGCTCTGGTGTGCATTCCTGCTGGAGCATGAAGGAAGAGCCCCTGTGCATTCTGGCCATGAACACTGAGCACCCACGCGGCCCTGGAGCTCTGCCCCACAGAGGTCAGGTGGATTGCAGCCTTTGGAGTTGTTTTATGCTTTGGCCACCACAAAATCTACATTTTATGGCGACCCAAAATCCTTCTGATTTTATTTTATCTCAGCAGGAAGAAAAAAAAAAAAAAAGGACTTGTTAAAGAATTTCTTCTCAGGTTCAAAGTTGTGAAAAGGCGGTAGAAGAAATCCAAAATAGCATAAATAAAATGGAGCATAACATTAGGATCTGACTATCCTTGATTTGTCACAACTTCCAAACCAATATTACAAACTCACTTTCTGTGAGCAAAGTTTGCCAAATAGGCCAAATGTATTGAATCCCACACAACTCCAGTCTCAGAGCCAGGTATCTTGGACCATGGAAACTAGAGGGTAGTTAAATTATCCTCAATCAAGTCTCCTTAAAGAAGAAATTGCAAGAAATTAATACTTCGAATTTTCTCAGTCTGGGAACTGAATTGTCTAGGGGATCAATCTGATGTTGGGATACAGACATTTGCTTCTCTGGTATTTGTGGTATTTGCTATATTTAGAATACAAATATTGTACTACCCTGGGATGTTCCCCATTCCGTGATGCTCTCGAATCCAAATTGCAAAGAGAGCAGCAACTGAATTCCATGAGAAGCCTATGGTAAAAAAAAAAAAAAATCTTTGCTGTCTTCCAGAAGAATGTAAGTAAATAAATGTTGGATATAGACGCAAGTGTGTGTGTCTGTGCCCACAGAAAGAACATATACATAAAAGAATTTGCAACAGAGTGAAAAGTATGTAACTCAGCAGAGAAGATTCTATGAAATAAGTGGAGCACACAGATGGACAGATAATTTGTGAGTGTTCCACAGAGGGAACATGTCGAAGTGGTTTTTTGTAACCCACCTAGTACAATGAATTTCATGGTGTCATACTTGGTCAAGGACTGCAGTGAAAGCCAAGCAATTTCACTGCACATTCTGACAAAAAGACCTATCCCCACATTAACAATCATCACAGCTGCTAAAACAAACTTGAATGTGACCTTCAAGCCACCAGGGTACCTAAGCTGAGACAATGAAATATAAAGAAATATATCTGTTTTAACAAACTTCCCTTGGACAGGCTAAATAATAAATGGATGACAACTGTAACTAAAAGCCAGCAGGAACTTTCTGCATCAGGCTTTGTCCATCCATAAAAAGGAAAACCCAAACTCCAAACCTCCTGAGATACATTTTACTCATACCATAAACCAGTCAGGATCAATGAGACACATGAGTGGGGAAAATGGCACTAAGCAGAAATAAAAACAAGAAATTATTAAATGCAAAGCAAAGGACCAAAATAGCGCCTGCAAGGAGAAATGAGGTGGAGAGTCAAGCATCTCATGACAGGATAAAATCTTTTTGGCAAGTGTGGATCTGAAGGCATGATTTGCAAATAAATATTTACAACTCAAATAAAATTTCAACACTTGACTGAGAAAACACGGGGCTGGTCATGGCAGGGAAGGAATGCAGACGAGAGAAATAACTATCTGGGCTTGTGGAGGGGCTTTATCTGACTATAGCAAAAATCTTCGGGAGAAAAAGGTCATTTATTCCTTGGGCAAAAGGATTTGCAACCAGAAAATTTAAAAAAGGGAAACCTGTTTGCTCCCAAGCTTTAAAACCATCTTAAATTATACATTTCAAAAGGTACCCTAGGCATTACTGCTCTTTATTTAAAGGTAGAAGCATTTTTACATCCAAAATTCCCAGTTAGAGGCTAAATGGCAGGAAATCATGTTTGTGGGAGTCAAAGAGCAGCTGCTGCTCCACTTGAACTGAGCACAGCAAAAGCAGCCCCATAATGGTGGAGTCAGCTTCAAGTATGAAACGCAGCCACCGAAACATGATGTAATTAATTCTTAGGCTTGAGGAAATGTGCAGAGAGCCACTGTAACCTGCCCTCACACGACTGCACAGAGACAGGTGTCTCATTTCACCTACAGCAACAAAATTATCCACCCTGCACCCACAAATGAATGCAAAGATGGCAGGGTTCATTCAGTGTGGATGGGTAAGTTGCATTCACCACGGACAGCATTTAAAATTAAATATTTTCTACACCTGCAGCACTTAGTTCACCATGCTACTTGAAATATTTCCTATCTGCTTGTTGGGAATACTACAATAATGCTGTCTGGGTATCTAACACAATGCAACAGACCACCAATTTTTAATGGCCCCAAATACAAAAAAATACAAGAAGAGACAGGAGGAGAGAAAACATGTCCATGTTAATCAAACGGTTTCATTGATTGCAGAAACTGAGCTTGCTAGGTAAGGTACAACAGTCACTGGTCCAGAGAATATGTAAATTAATTTGAAAAGCACTTAGCACTACACTAGAATCAAACAGAAGTACAACCATAAGATTCAGGTTGCATGTATGACCAAAGCTAGCATTAAAAACACAGTCGTTTCCACTTGGGACTTTAAATCCTTTTAGCAAAATCCCATCTCTGCATCAAATATTCATCTTCTGAAGTGTGCTATCAGGTGATAATGGGCACATGACCAAACCTGAGAGCTCACAGGGCTGGCTGATTTAGGTACCTCTAGTTCCATCAACACCAACACTGAAATCACCTCCAGGCTGCAAAGCCTTGTGAACCTGTCCCTTCAATTCCTTACCAGAACCTTAGAGACAGCTGCAGAAAACTCTGCTCAAAATGCCAAGGAATATGTGCCTTGTCCTGATATTTATTTCCCTCCTACATTCCTTCTCTTTTAAATTTTGGATTCTTCCTCGTAGCTTGCAGGTTCATCACAGCAGTTATCCCAGACACCTCTCCTCTGCATCCATGAAGGACCTGGGACAAATAAATCAGGTGTGCCTCTTGCGTCTCTTTAGAAATTCTCCTGCTCTGTGTTTTAGAAACACCTCTGCCTGCTTACCTTTCAAAATTATTCATCCTGCTTACCCACAAGAGAGAAGACAAAACACTTCTCGTAATTATTCCTCTATTTTATCTTGGAGTTGTCAGGCTGAATATTTTGGGATGGAGTAAATTTCCATCAGATGTGCTGTCCTAAATGTCAGTGTGATGTTTGTTGATGTGACACTGAATTCAGCCCATGAAACACCAGCAGTGCTCAAACAGACACCACACAGGATAAATAAAGATCACTTTTACACTCTGCTGCTTAAGAATTAATCATTTCAGTGTAAAATCTACTCAGCTCCTTTGCTAGCTTTTCTGTTTTCTATGACACCCACTGGAAATATAGATGATCTCAAAATTGTTAATCTGAGAGCACAGTGTCATTTCCTTCAGAATGGAACAATGCAGCGTTTAGAGACAAGTCCCGTTGAGAAACAAGCTTTACACAGAGCCTGTTAATTATCAAAAAGAAAGGAATATTTTATGGAGAAGGAAGATATGCACATGGACATTGGGAACAAACTCATAAAAAAGTTACGACTTTGCTGAAGTTAATTATCTGTCAAAGTTTCCATTATAAACTCAGCACAGAAGAACCAAGAGCAAATCCATAAGCTAGCACACGCCCCAGGTGCCACAAAGGTCTGCAGAGCTTTGCTGCAGGGATGAGGGAGTTTGAAAGGAGCAGAGCAATGAATCATTAGCAGCTACAGCCCCACAATATGCGTGGCTGGGTGCTGCCTCACAAAGATGGAGGGCACAGTCCAAGCAAGACTTTTTATTGTTTTAGTGGAGCTGGATTTGCTTTCTCTCACCTGCCTTGAGGAATGTAATACAAGATCAGACAAAGACTTCACAGGCAAGGGGTGCTGCTGAGAGATATTTCCAGGCTCACGATAAGGAGAGGATTTGCATAGCTTTGGTGGGTAACGGAGGCCTCCTGAGGTTTTCATTCACAGAACAGTTATGCATAATGTTTCTCAATTGCATTTCTGACTCAGCGCCTTTCTGCTGAATGCTGTCCCCTTTTCTTTCAGTTCACGTCAGTCAGTCACTCCGCGGTTTTGTCGTGTCCGCTCCCTTGCACGTGGAAGCCCCAGAGTACTCCGAGCACAGAAACACAAAAGAAAGCAAAAAACACCAAGTCCCCAGCCAAGCCCTTGCCCGCGAACTCACCATCAAGATGCGTCTGTAGCTGTCTCTGTCGATGCCCCAGAGCTTCAGGTCTGTCTTGGCCTTGACGGTGGCGGCGCGGGGAGTTCCATAGATCAGCGCCAGCTCCCCGAAGCTGCCTCCTTCCCCAATGCTGGTCACCCACTCCCCATTGACATAAACCTATGACAAAAGAAGAAAAAAAAGTTTGGGGACTCAGTTGCAGTTCTTCTCCTACTGCCAGTTACCTAAAAAGCTGTAAGTAATTTCCTTTCTAATTGTCAGTGTTGGGGACACAGAAGGAAAACAAGACCGTGACACTTCCAACAGTTGGTCCCCGAAGAGGGGAACAACCTGCTCTGTGGACAGAATTTCAAGTTGTCTTGCTTCAGTACAATGACTTTATTTACTCCGCGGGTTTTCAGCTCCCATGGTTAGCTGGCATCATGTTTTCCCTCTTGTGTTCAAGGCTCAGGCAGTCAACAAGCAGAACTGTCACAACTTTGGCTTTTTATTAACACTGTCAGACTTGAAAGGAAGGAGATTTGTTGATATGTGCAATGAGGATTGCTGAAATGTGCCATGGCCATGAAATGAAAAACAGTCAAAACAAGGAAATATGAAAAGGAACTTTTTTTTTTCTTCCCTAAGCCTAGTGCATCCAAAACCCATTTAAATTTAACTATACAGATCTCCTTCTCCCTCAGAGAAGATGACTAAGGGCTTTGGACTTGAGAAACTCTGTGCAGAACTATCCTTTGCCTTTAACATCAGCTCTAGAGAATTCAGGAGGTAGCATTTGACCCACAGCCTATGTAGGTACCAAATCCTCTTGGAACATGGTACAGATTGATACCACTATTGCCATATTTTTCCTGGATGAAGTTTGATTTGAGAAGAATTCCTACACTTGAGTGCTATGTCAACCAGTATAAATTTCATTTGTTTGGAAGTTCTGTGAAGAAAAATAATATGAAAAAAATAGGCAGGTACTCTCATCTTAAGCAGAAAAGTATTGCAAAGGTAAAGAACATAACCTGACTCCAATTAGTGAGTAATAAACTAGCAGTTTTTTTAAAAATGCATGAATTAGAGCTGTGCTCAAGCTGGGCAAGAGAAAAGATGGTGACCGAAATAAATGAACCGGGGTCAAAACTCAACAACCTGTCAGCATTCATTTTAATTCTATCTTCGCTGTATGATGAAAAGGCTTATTACAAAATACAGCTGGAATCAATCCCAATTCATCTTCACAATATTCAATTAAGATTTGCTCCAGCTCCAACGGAGGTCAGTGAAATGCTGGTTCAGTAGGAGATGGATGAGGCCACGGAGCAGTTCAGCTGATCAAGAGATCTCTTGGGCATCAGCTGAAAAGGAGCAGCTGAACTCCAGGCAATGTGGTGGCTCCTGGTGCTCCTGGAACATCTGAGGATCAAGGGGCTTAAAAATAAAGGGTAAAAATAATCCCAAACAGGCAGGTGGTTGCAGACTGCCAAGAAAAAGCTCGAGCCACAAAAGCTTCATTTCATTGCCGTGACAGAATGAATGTCACCCAGGAGGATATCACACAAGGGAACAGCAACAGCCTTCCCTTTCAAACTTTCACACTCACCACAGAAAGAAAATCTCACAGAACATTGAATCTACTTTTGATTCTTCTCATGATGAAAAAATGAAAGCAAAAAAAAAAAGATGTTTTTAAAAAGCCAGGCAAACCCAAGCAGTTTCCTGGTGAAACAAGCGGGTAATCCTGTGGCTTCTTTTTTTCTATGAGACAAGCAGGAGAAATGGATGAATAAAATGAGGATTTATCAGTTCATTGCAAAATTGTCCAGATGCATATTTGGCTGGAGGGATACCCTCCTTCTGTGGAAATTTCACTGGATGGATTCACAGCGTTTGCTACACTGCAGCAATCCATGTGTCCCCAGTAAAAAGTCTCAGGGATGGTGGGGAAAATCTAATAATTCCAATGAGTTTTGGACCACATCCTGAATGTCAACTGACATGGTGTCCTTGACTCCTTTTCAGCACCCCAAAAATACATGCTTATGTGTAAAGTACGTGCTCTTCTGCTGAACAACACAGATCTTGTCACTGCAGAAGAGTCTGCACTATAAACACAAAACAAACTTATTCCAACAGATATTTTTCAAGCAACATGGGGACATTTCTTGTTAAAGAAGTGTTCAGGATGTGACTGCAGCCCAGAGAGGAGAATTACGCTGGCAAAACTCAAGACTGAGCGAGTGAAGGATGGACATTGAATGTTGCACAGTCATTATTTAGAGAGGCTACCACTGAACTGCTCTGAGACTCCTTGAATTTTGCTGTCTTCCTTGACAAGACTGTACAAAACATGTTTGACATCTTGCCTTAAACAGTTTATGCAAATGGTCATTCCTCCGCCCTAAGGGTGTCAGGTTTAAAGTGCTCTGAGGTGAAACCAAATCACTGATCTGACAGTCCTTGGGCCCAGCATTCACTCCCCCAATAAAAATGTCATTTCGAATATCAGTCTCTGAAAGAGAAAACAGCTTGAGAATAAGTTGTTTTCTAGAAGCAAAACCATTGGACTCCGTTCTCTGCAAAGGCCTGAGTCAACACTGAAGTTCTGTTTGTGATGAAGTTAAAGTGCATTGATGGCACACTACAAAGCCATCCTGCCCTTTAACAGAGTTCAGCTCCACTATAAATCCCTTTAAAATAGATTTTTTAAAAAGAAGTGGAAAGGGAAGAAGTTCTGTTTGTAAGGTGTGGGAAGCAAAGCTATTTTAGGCTCAGAACAGCTTATGAAAGTCGATTTTTTATGGCAGCAGCTCAGATGATCTCCCTATTTATCCTAAAAAATGCTGGGCTGAGGTTTTGGCTCAGCCAGTTTTAGGCATTTGTGAACTCTGACCAAAGTGGTGAGTACATAAATGAATTATTCCTAATTGTCACTTGACCTGCCAGTCACAGATCCATAATTGCTGGAGAAACTTCTTTCATGCAGCTGAAAAGTAGAACTGCAGGTGCCCAAATATGACCAAGTCATCAGGACCATGTACTTTCCACAGATTGAAAGTATTTTAGAATTCTATTATCTAGGATTATTATCTAGCACTTCAATTTCTGGGGGCTTGAGAATCACACAACTGGGTTAATTTTGTTATTTTTTCAGGAGGCAAATAGGAAAAATCTCCTGTGAACATCAGCGGTTCTTCATGGGCACCAACTGTGGGAGAAGATGCAGAATCACACAGTGTTCAGTGCCACAGAAATGAGCCTAAGGAACGTCTAAAGAACATCTTCATGTCCTTTCTCTGGAGATGCAGAGAGGAACCGTGCCATGAGCAAGGCAGGATAAGAACATCTATCTCCGAGCCTCACAGGAGTAAATTTATCTTTCCTTTAATTTTGTATTGCTGATTTCAAATTAACTTTTGTACTTTTAAAATTTTTTTATGCTGCCACTTTGTGATCTGTGTGGACAATCTAATTTGTTCCAGGCATGGCAATTCTTACATCTTAAATCCCCTCCCTTGGATCTGTTTGTAATAATTTGTTCTTTGTGTCTTGTCAAGCCTTAATATTTGTTATCCAAAATTGAAGATGAGTTTTCTTTATTCTTGGAAAAATAAACAAGCCTTAGACCTGAAGGGTATTTATATGTGGGTAATTTTCTCAAATAAAGGCATTTTTTTATTTGTAAGTTTGAACTTGAACATATGAACTTGGAGACTGCCTTAAGAATCCTTAAAAGTTCAAGTTGAAAAAATCCAAACTTTAAAATGTTCTGCTTCAAATTTCAAAAGGCAACCTTCCAAAATTAGAAAAATCATTGACGATGGAAGAATTCAAACCAGAAGCAATCTATGGAATCTAACCATTAAATATAACTACTTTCAAAATACAACAGTATTCTCACACAAAACACTGTGTAATTTTCATCTTTGTATACACAAATTAGACATTTTCTATATACAAATAAGGGCTTCAGCAATATTTGACCTACAATCAAGAGATAATTTTATCCATTGTCCACAATATTCATGTGTAGCTCCACATAGAGATTTATACAGTAAACACAGAAATTTAAGAAAAAATCACTGAAAAGTTTTCATCTTGATTTTCACCATACTACAGCTTGGCTGCTGTTGTCTTACAAGAAGAAAACCTGAGAATGCCTGTAGAGAAAGTTGCTGTGACATTAAATAGAATAGGAAGTTGCTGAGTCTAAAAAAAAAAAGAATACATCTGTTCGAAAAGGGCAACCGACGGCGCTTTTTAAAGTAAAAAATGTGAGGTTCTGAGATTAAAATAACAAACAGGAAGTCATTTTATACTTAGAAATATGGATTAGAGATTTTTGCAAGTCATATTTTAGCAGGTACTCTCAACATCTTTACTGGAACCTATAATTCAAGCTCTGCCAGCTGCTTTTTGGCACACGTTGCCATCTGTCTGAGCAGGAAGGTTTCCAGCAGACAATTGACCTCTAAGAGTTCAAAGTTTGTGCCATCGTCCACCTCATGCACACTGAACCCATCTGCAGGGACAGCTCAGGAGGTAAAATTCTCCTCAAGCCTGGTGTGCTAAGGAGGAAGGCTGGGGCTGATAATAAAATAATGCCAGCTTAGGTCAAAGCAGAGCTGGTTTGTAGGACGCAGTATATGAAATGAAATCCCCAGCTTTTCAAAGGCCTACCTCTTCCTCATTCTGAAATCCTTCTTTTACATACCAAAATTTGTGCCCTCCCCTTGGTCCACAGAGAAAATGGACAGATAATTTATTCTGTGCTAACAGCGCTTTTTTATACCCTAAGAAAATGGAAGAGTTGAGAATTAAGTGCTATTATATTAAAAAAAATTTTATGGTGCTTCTGATTTGACTCAGATTATTTGGTAAGGGAAAATATTAGAAAGTTCTTACTTAGTCTTTGGGGTGCCTGTGCCAAAACTCTGACAAAAATCACTTTTAAACGCTGCCGTTTTTTAAACTCAAAACACCACACACTGACTTTGTTATTCCCACTTTGTTGGTGGTTTCTGTTTGGTTTTGGTTGCTCGGTTGATGGATTTTATTGGGTTTTTTTTTTTGTTTTGTCATTACTTTCCTCCACGGGTAGGGATTTTGTGATGACACTTGTCACCTCCTTTGCTTGTCCCTTCGCCCGCGGATGGAAAATCTGGTTTTTTATCAGCAACAATGCTCCCAGAGCAAATTTCCCCTTGAATCCACCACTCCTGGCATTCCTGCCACTCCCAAACCAATGAGGGAATGGCAGCAGAGACCCTGGCCAAGGGTTAAAGCCTCCGTGCATGTGCCAGCCCCAGCTGAACCAGGCAGAAAATGGCTCGAGGCTCCAAGTCTCGGGGTCAATTGTCTCCACTCCAAGCCGCTTTTTTTCCTTGGAGAAGCATGGAAGAGTGCCAAAAAAGTATCTGGCAAGGCTTAAATGAACAGCAGCTCGCTTACGAGCGGCCTGGGGTTTCCTCGGATAATTAGGATTTTAGCGGTTCTGCCCAGAAAGAGGCAGAACTATTGGGGGAGCACCACATTGGGGGTGAGGAGCTGCTGCCTCACGTGGAGCAGCTCACCTTGCCCTGGTGGCCCTGGGACAGATTTACCCTAGGGGAAATCTGGGATCACCTTCCCAGCAGGGCAGGGAACGCCAGGGTGGAGCTCTGTGCCTTCCACTGCATCTCACATCGGAATTCGGGGGTGCTCGGGCTGGAGGCTTGGGAGAAGCTCGGGAAGGAGAAAGAACCGAGCTGAGCACGTGGGAGAGCAGCAGGAAGGAGCATCAGGAGCTGAAGTGCAGCACCCTGAGAGCTGCTCGGGCACAGGTGGTCAGAAGCAGTCCTTGTCTCCGGACAAGGACAGTCCAGATTACATTTTTAAGTCTTGCAAGGAAGTATTTGTCCCACAGGTGATGTCTGTACTCGTCTCTGAGAAGGGTCAGGATGATTTTATGGTGGATCTGTCCATTTTGAGCTGTCCTGGAAGTTACAGGTTGATTTTAGGGGAGTAGGGAGTGATAATGCAAATGAAATTAAAGTTGCTGTCTACTCAATGAAATTTTGTCACTGTTTTTTAAGAGCAATATGTGCATATAGATTATTAACTCTTTTGCAATTAATTGCAAGGGGTTTGCTGACTGTTTTCTGATGTCTAGTCCCTCACTATCCCTAAGCCAAAGACTGAAGAAAGCTTTCCTAAAGGTGTTGAGCGAGGACAAATTGGTTCTAGAGAGGATTAATCTATAACTTCAACATGTGCATTTGCGTGTTTGCGGGTCTGATTCAAAGCCAGGGAACTCATTTAGCTCCCTATCACTCCCAAGCCAGTTATTTTAAAACTAAATTTTAACACTGTTCTATAAATATTGCCCTTTTATTTTCTGGCCCCGTGGATGTGGCAGTGTTTGCTGTGGAGAGGGCTGTCTGATAGGAACAGTGACTCAGATGGATTTCCTGAGGAGCAACTTCCAGAGGCAGAGGCAGCATGTGAGGTTTCTCAATTCCCAACAATACCAATTAGATGGTCTCCTGACACAAACAGACCGCTAAAAAAAAAACAAAAAAAACTTTCACTAAAATAACTCTGTGCCTCCTGCCTGGATTTAAAATAAATCACCTTCTTCTTTAAATATGCCAAAGCAAACTCATGTGGGCATCTGAAGAGCAAAGCTGCTAATGAGCAAGTCTGTCCTACCCAACAACTGTGGATTTGTAAGATGTGTGTAGGAACTTGGAGCAAAACTGCAGAAGGGGGAGCTTCATACGGGATAGAAATGAGAAAAGGTGAATAGTTTATGATTTGGAAGGCAGGTTCAGAAAGAAGCTTCTTTTCAAAGACTTGCTGATTAAACCACTGCATGCTCCTGTAAACATTTTGTGGTCTAACAGATCGCTTTACACTTATAATAATCCTTGCTTTATTAATATGCTGCATTGTTCTTATATTTGGACCTAATTTTAAAAGCAAATTAAGGTTTCTAAGATGAAACTCACCGCCTGAGGCTGTATCTCAATCTGTGAAAAAAAAAAAACCAAACCAAAAACAAACAACACATGAGCTAAGCTAACTGATTAAAGAAATTATTTTCCTTATGGTTGATCTGAACCCTCAGGTGCATTCCAGCATGGTGGCCTGCTCTGCCAAAGACTGCACACCTCCAGGTGTGGTTAGGGCTCTGAAGATAATGTCATTTGCTTGGTTTTGATACCATTTTCCTGCTTGGAATGGACAAATAAGCTAGGATGTAACACATGCCAAATTTAAAATTATGAACAAATAACTTAACACAAGCGAAGTAACGAAACCAGTCCCACGAAATCTAGCTCAAGAAAGGAGACAGACCCACAGCACATGGCTGGCTCGAGCTCTCTGCCAAAGGACACAGTTTTATTCTGTAGCTTCAAAATAAATATTATAGAGCAAGAGCATACTTACATCCACCTCGCCTTGGTCAATCACATAGAAGTTGTCTCCCTCATCACCTGGAAGCAAAACACAAAAGGTGATTGTTTCCTGAAGGTCTGCCAAGCTATTCAATAACTTCCTGCCCCTGTATTTAATCCTGTACATATTTGCACAGGTTTGTACACCAGATTACTTACAGAGAGATTAATTTTCTGAAACATCCTTGCCTATTTGCCTCCATAAATCAAAATATCGCTGCGATTTCTTACTATTAATATCTTCCAATTGCATTAATTTATCTCTTTTGATTGATTCAATACTTCATTCAGGGTAAACACTGAGGAGGTTTTAACATAGCCTGAGGGTAATGAAGTCCTCCACGACGTGCTGCAGGCATGCAGGTAAGTTGCCAAGTGTGATAACTCTGATGCAGCACAATGAGGTGTTGAATATCCCCAACAACCATAAAAATATTTTCCATCTCTAATTGCTCTCAGCTTGCCTGTGCCACCCTCATGCATCCTGAGCTGGGCTTTACTTCCCGGCTGTCTCCAGTTAAGGAATGAGCATTTTAACTTGAAGTGCTGTTTAACTGCAGCACTTTGAAACCCTGGGGATCCACCAGAGTGGTTTTGTAGGGATGCTCTGCATCCAGGGACTTATCATATTCCTGCACACTCGGAGGCCTTTGGAATAGTTATTCTTCCCACTAAGCAAAGAGGAAAGAGATGTGAATTTTAGGACCTTAGCAAGCATACAGGAGGGAAGATGACAGGAGGAATTACCCTGTTGTATGACTGTTTCTCCTGCGATGTGTGTGACAGGGAACATGGCATCGAATATGTCACTGGAAAAAAGAAAAAAAAGAAACGGTTATTAGTAAGTCAGACTTATTTCTTATCTAGCCAGTAGACCTGCCTTCATTGTTTATTTAGCCTTTGTTAACAGATTTTGCAGAAAAAGGAAAGGAAAACATTAGCTGTAACTGGAAAGTGAACCCCTGCTCGGCAAGAAATCAAAATAACTTGTTAGGCACAAGCTGCGGTCTAAAACTGAGTGAGACCATGACTTGGTGTGTGCTATTTCGAAAGAACTCCTGAATTATGCGGAGAAAGACACCTCTTAGAGCACTGCACAAACTGGCCAGCCTGAGCATGGTGTTGTGTAAGCAGAGAGATTTCAGATTTTCAGCTGTGATGGGTTTGTGGCCCAGCAGTGAGTGCCAGATGCCCAAACGGGAGCTCTCCTCTTCTCAACATCTGGCTTTGCATTTACAAGCAAAACCTGCTCTGCAGAACAGAGCACAGTTGGAAAGGTAGTTGGCTCTGAATTAATGCAGCATAAGAGCTGGCAGGAGATCGCTCTCACAGCGCAGGAGAGGCCAAACTCCGAAAAACTCAGCGAGTTCCTCGTGAGAAGGGAATCTGCGCGACGCTACGGAAAGAGGGAAGCTGCAGAAGAGCCTCGTGCTCGTTAATCACAGATGAATTACACACCTTTCCACGTCTCCAGCTCGCTGTCACATCGCCTTAAAAGGCCAGGCAGAGAGTAGGGATGGGAACACACCCTGCACCAACACTTCGGGCAACGTGCCCAAAGCCAGTCCTTTGTTTATGGAGGGAGACAGCAGGCTCCGTGGAGCCAGGGCTTCCTTTCCCCACTGCAGATTTTGGGGAACTTATTTTCAGAAGCATGAACCACATGGAGACGGGCGCTCCCCACCTCTCTTCCCCTTCCTGTGCATCAGTCTCAAGGGCTAAAGGAAATAGCTCCCCGACAAAAACAAAAGGTAGCGAGAGGGGATTGTTAAATGCTCTCCTCCCTGCTCTGGCCCACGAATGGTCCATCCAGGGACCACTGATGGCAGTGGGGAGGTGAAACACTTCAGGCTGGAGTGGAGAAAGGACCTCACAAACATAACAACACAAAGAGAAACCTAAGACCCAAAGAAACCTAAAATTTTCATCAAAATAGGCAGAAGATCAGCCACCAAACCCATGAAACCTACGCTGCATTTCAATGCCTTATATGGGAAATGCATATTGTAAAATCCCATTATTAGCTTATTTCCTGTTCAACTGTTCCAGACTTTACTCAGGCTCAGTTCTAGGAAATGTTTCACTCCTAAGTTCAAATTGCTCATGTCTTTCCTCTCCATCAGTCTGAGTGTTTTTGCTCAGGATCACAGCTCTGCATCAGCACCACTTGTAGGAGAGCTGGGAGATTTCAAACCTCCCGCAGCACCTGCAAGGGATGCTCAGCCCATGGCCTATATATAACAAAATGATATATTTTACTCCTGTTGTCTCATCAGGCCCACTCCATGCTATTCCTACTCACATTCAGGAAACACCTCCACCACGGATATAAAACCTGCTCCGAGGCATCGAGGAGAAAACTTCTTCCTCACCTCACTCCGAGCACCAATGCAAAGACCGAAAATAAATCATTCTGAAAAGTCTACGGACCTCATTCTTAAATCCACTAAGCTCATTTTTGTGATCTTGCATAGGTTCAGCATTTGTCCACTTGGAGGGACTTCTCTGCTGGCAGAAACTATCTGCCAAAGCTCCACCTGGAACTGGGAGCTGAGTTTCCAGTGGGATGGGGAAAGTGCCGCACCACTGGGTGCCTAACTGGGACAGCACTGAGGGTCTCTGTGTCCCTGAGGCAAATCCAGCTGCTCCTCAGCAGCTCTGGCACTGGGAATTCGGTGTGGCACAGGCTCGTTTGCCTCCCTGTGGTTTCCCTAGGCTGTGCTGGGGCACCTCACTGAGCTCTGAGAGGAGCTCTGCAGCCTGCAGAACATTTGCTGAGGAAAAGGCACTCCGTGAGGCAGAGAGTCTTTAATGTGGTACATCCAAAAATAGGTACAGCGCAGTGAATATCAATAACCAAACCAAAATGTGCTGTTGGAGCAAACTTGGAAACTTTTCCTCTTTTTTTAATAGCAATACAGAGGAAATAACTACACGCAGGTTCACCCTTTCATCCTTGTTTTAATCCTCTATTTTATTTATAACTTAACAATTGACTGTACAAACAGTGCCCAATAAATTAGGTATAGCACTGCACCTTTCTCCACAATGTTCCACATTTTATTGCTACATCACCTTTTAGTTTCATCCTAAAAAACCTCTTTAAAACTCACAGACTAAAACTTTCAGCTGACAGTGTAATGAATCCAAAGTCTATTAGCAGCAACAGCAGATTTATGCTGATACTCTGCTGTGTAGCAGAATATCAGTGTAAATATTTTAGCACCCCATATGCAATGGGGTGAAGTCTTAATCTCATTTCAGTGAAGTCTTAATCTTATTAGACCAAGACTTAAGTTTATAAAGAGACCTTTGAAGGACATGTCATCAAAAATTATTCTGAAGTACATATGAACACGGAGACATGCAAGGCACCCAAAATTATGGTGATGTTGATTTACAGCTCCAAACTGAAATCAGGGCATGTCTTTGATATCAATGTAAGCAAGCAATAATATCACAACTGCCACTGAAAACACAGCACCATGTTCCTTTTCTACCAGGGAATTACTGCTCTTAATTGATATGGTTAGGCCAAGATCTCTCACAGTGATTAATGAGTTGAAGCATTTCTGCTTTTGGATGCTCAATTTGAGATTCATTAAGCATCATCAGAGCTCCAGTGATATGGATCAGCAGGCAGCCTCAAAGTTTGTCAGCCTACAAATGTGGCAGCCAAGAGCTGGGCCTTTGAGAATGGCACCAGAGAAAACCATCCTTCTGGAAATTATCACCTCCCAAAGTACCAAATGCTTAAGGTCTCTGTACGAAATCTGGCTTTTGATTCAGTTCAGACTAAGTGTAGAATCGTTTTGGAAATTTTTCTTATTGCCTTTATTTTCAGCGCCTGAAATAAACACAAAAATGTCACAAGGATCGATATACCAAAATACTTCAAAAAATTTGAAGGATTTGCTCCTGAACTGAGCCAAAATCTGAAACTGCAAAAAACCAGACCTATTTTCCATCTCCCCAATAAAGGTCTGAAGTTGCATATTCAGTTCAGGCCATGTGTTCCTGGGCCTGTACTATGTAGAGAAAACAAGCTTTAAATGCTGAAGAAGTTAAGTAAGTGGTGCTTGCTAAAGGCATAAACAATACAGCCAAGGCCAAAAATATGGTCTGATGTTTTTTCCTGTACCACGCACTTGTTTATAAGACATCCAAAATCATTCCCTGGCCATTACAGCACAAAGCAGCCCTTACAAACACAGAGCTGCAACCATCCCACCACCAAGCACAGACTGTAACTACAGCTCTGCAAAAGTAGGTGTATTTCTAGGGTTTGAAGGTTTTTTAAAATAATTAGGGCCAAACGCACGCAAACACATTCCTAACAACCAAATTTTTTTTTTCAAGCACAAGCAGGTTTTATTCCAGCACAAACAGAAAGCCAGAAAATCAGTAGTTAAGTCTTCAAACGTTGAGCTACCATGATTTCATCTTCTGTCTGAGCTGCAGCACCAAGAACACAGCAGCCTCTGTCTCCTGCCCCTGCACTGTTGACACCGACCGTGCTCGCAATGCTGTGTGCTCAACTGATATGGAAATGGTTTGATTTTTTGCCAGGAATTTTTATGATTGTGCTGTAAATGAGAACCGCTCAGAGGGATTTCTTTATTTTGTTGACAACGTATCGTTTGCCCTCTTTCCAGATGACTTATTCAGGTGACGGATGAAGAAAATAGGGCACCAGTTCTGGCGTTTAAGCTGTTGTTTCATGAGGCTGCAACCAAGAGAGCTGCACTGCACCCAGACTGTCCCAGGCTCAGCATCAGCACTGGCAGGGCTCTTTCTCAGCTCCAAAGCCAAAGATTTTGACAGGTTTTGCAAATTTTTAAGCCTTCCCTACCTCCTCCCAGAGGATCTGTACCTGGTTGCTCGTGGCTCTTGGCAGTCAAGCTTTTGTTCCAATCAGAAGGTATCAGGGGCAATTTTTTGGCTTGAGAGTGTAGCTGCAGGTGGGACTGTGTGCACCTGAAAATCCACGTTTATATCCAGAGGGGGACACTAGCAGGACATCACTGATGTTTTCCAAGGGCATTTCTGCACTTTTAATTCTTTGCAACCTTTTGACAGTATCATCGAAAAACAAATCACAAGAAGAGATTGTGAGCAGCAGAGAACATACAGGGAGCAGTGAACTAATCCAACAAAGTGAAACCAAGAAATGCGTTTAGACATGAAATCTCTATCTATTCAATCAAAAAATACCAGCTGTCTGCTTAGGGAATATCAAAATTTAGAAGACTTTTTTTTTTTTTTAAAAAAAGGTCAAGGATATCAAAGGCTTGCAGCAAGTTTTAACACACGGAGTGTACATGGAATTGCAAACAACTGCAGTCAGAGCTGGAATCACAGGGACTGATCCTTGCTGTCCAGCATCTCTGATGACTCCTGCCCACCTGGCCAGGCTGAGCTAACTCCCTTCTCATGCAAAGAAAGCAAACTGCACTCAAACCAATGAGACCGCAGCTATTGAGAGCAGAAAAGGATCTATAGCAATGATTGAGGAATAAATATAATGAAACACTTTGTGGATTTAATTCAGTAGCGTTTTATGGACCCCATTTGCCAAGAAGCAAATGCCTGTGCTAAGGGGAAGCCAGTGGAGAAGGCAGGGCCAAGGGGTTCTCTTTCTCACGAGAAAAAGTGAGTGATAAAAATAAATCATCTGCTTTTACACCGAGGCCTCTTGGAGTCGACGTAGAATAGGAGATAGAAAAAAAAAATGATGTGCACTGTGGGTAATATAGCACTGGCAATAGGCAACTGAGAAGAAGCTTGTTGAAACAAAACGAGAGAAAGAGAATTCCAAGCACTTTCAGAACCAGACCATGGCAATGGCCAAAATAGGGAAACTATGTAAGACAATTTATCAGTTTCACAATCAGATTTCTTTCCAGCCCTAGCTGTGCTGAATGCATTGCAGGGAAGGAAAATGGAAGAGAAAAAAATGTATACGTGTTAGGCAAAAATGGAAAATCCTCACTGTACCTGCAGGTTATAATTTGTCAAGAGTTCAATCAGAACAATTTCATTGTGCAGGCAGCCTCAGAAAGACTTCAATATTTGCGCTTATGCAGTTTTTCCTCCTTTTGCTATCTCTCCAGCAAAACAAAGCCAGCCCTGTGTTGTTGAGGACAGCTTTAAAAGATATGGAGCTGTTCTGGCATAATTCAACAAAAGACACGCAACATTTTCTTGGAATGAGGCTGTCCTAGCAGCAAGATTCAAGTATTTTAAACCTTTCCTACTTACATACCTTTAAAGTTTAGTAAACAGAGTTGATAGTACCTCCACCTTCCTTTAGCTGTAGCTCTTCTGTCTGGGTACTCTGGGAACTATTTTAAGATTTCTAAAATGGGGAGGTTGGAGGTGGGGGTGTATGGGGTCCTCTTGTGAATGTCTGAGATTTTCTTATGATTCATTTCCTGAAAAGACAACACTTTTCTAGCAATTGTTCTAACAACAGCTCCTCCTGCTCTGAAAGGATGGAGAGCACAGAATTTAAACCACACTGGCTTCAATAAACATCTGTGCAGCGAGGGAATAAACACAGAACTTTACCACTGAATAAACTGTAAGGGTCTCTGCTGTGTGTAAGTACAAGGCTCCAATCCATACTGCTTGTTCCCAGGAATGCTGCAAGTCCTTGCTAATGTACAATTCTGGAGACACCAGAACTATTACTGTGATTTACTGACGACTGAGAATAAAAGCACTGCAACCAGGTAAAATAAGAGATTCCTTTCTAGAGGTGTTTAAAATTAACAGCCCCAAGGTTACAATTGCTAAAATCAAGTATGTGGTATGGCAGCCATGTACCTAAAAAAGAGTCAGTACTGAAGCCTTAACAAAAACATTACCCATCTGCTTCTGTTAATTCCTTTTCCTATTAGGACAGCAACAAATTAATTATAGCAGCATCCAAAGCTATTAACAATTTAGAATATTTAGTTACTTCATTATAATGGCTGACTATTAGTTATTATTACAATTAAGACATGCATTGATTTTTCTAAAATGACCACATAAATTGCACATGAGAAGACATTGTGAATGGCAGGTTAACACTAGAGTCCGTGCCTAATTCCATAACATGTATTAAGTCACAGGTCCACATAACTAACAGACACATGAAACAGAAAGAAATAAAAATTTGTCATCTTCTATTTCTGTGAAATATTTCCATTTTTACTGTTTTATGAAGTCCCTTTATAGGTTCATTAATTACTACACCCAATGAACAGAATAGAGCTGTATGGGCAGAGCAAGTCAGAGAGAATAAATTCATTTTTACAGGCTCTGCGCATCTATGTCCAATGAGTCACATCACGTTCCACACACTAACAGCTTCCAGAGAGAGTTTTTCTGCAGGGATCTTCATCTGGAAAGCTCTCTGCCATGGACTACTGGAAAAAAAGGTGAAAAAGGGGCCAAACCAGATGGCTCAAGGAGGACAGGGCCCAATCCCACACCCTGCTTTGGCCTCTTTGCCTCTCCACCATCCCTCAGGACCATCACTTCACTGAAGCCACTGCCAAGCCTTGGTGGCACCACACTTGTCCAAGAGGCAGGGCTTGGTGGAGATGGAACTCAGGGCTAGTTCTGACTATCACCTCCCCAAAGGGTGGTGACAGTCAGAGCTCTTTCAAAGCCCTTCCCCAGAGCGGAGGAAGAGCCACAGCTCCTTCAGCTGGCCCCGGGTTCCAGACCCATCACCACGTGCACGAGGAGCAGAGTGCTGGGAGGCAGGGGAGAACAAAGCTCAGTGTGGATGTTCCTTCCCACCCCAGCTCTGCCCAGAGCCAGGCTCAGGCACAGCACACCCCTTGGAGCAGCCCTAGAGCCTTTCACAGCAGCCCAGCTGCAGAGGTTTCAATAATCTGCAGCTCAAGGAGTTGGTGATTCCCTCTGTTCAGCCCCTCTTGGACAGCCTGGAGCTCCAGGGAGAGTTTTGGGCTCCCTAATACAATAAAGACAATGACAAACTAGAGCAAGTCCACCGTGGCCACCAAAATGGTCCAGGCAGGGGACCACAGAGCAGATGAAAAGAAGGACCAAAACTGTGAAGAACCAAACTGTGTTTGGTCTCTCCTGAAAATAGGACCGGGGAGATCTCACTGCTGCTAAGATAACAAACGGGAACAGAGTGCTGCCTTAAACAGGCTAGTAGAAATATGAAGCAGACACAGCAGTACAGGGAAAAGGGAATTTACCTCGGTTTAATAGGATCCTAAGTGCCCAGACTCATCAAAGGTGGAAAATGCCATGGAGCGAACGATGAGCCGGAACCCCCATACAACGCATACCAGATTTTTATAAACTTCACAAAATTAGCATATCTACTTAAAATCCCCCAATAAGAAACTTAATAAATGAATAATTGCCCCCTATTCTATGAAACCCCCCCCCCCAAATGAGACTACAGCCTAGTTTACAAAAACACGTTCCAGGAGAGAACAGGTTGGAGCCTCTAGTTCTGAGAGAATATGAATGTTTGGTCTTCCTCGCTTTGCAGGACCCCAAACTAAACTAAATATCAGACTACAAGGGTTGTAAACATGTAGGGCTAAAGTACAAGGAGTGTTTGTGCAGGGTACAAGGAGTGTGCGTAGAGGGTAACAGGGAAGGGAAAGGGTATTAAAAAATATATATAAAAAGGGTATAAAAAGAAAATACAAAAATCATCAGCATCAAGAGGAATTACCACCTGATCGAACAGGGGAAAAAAAATCCCACTGAGGGTGGTCAGACCTTGAAGAAGTCTAGGGAAGGGGATTGTTCCCAAAGTGGGCAAGGCTGGTGGGAGCAGCGATGTCTGGAAGCTCCGTCCACCTGCCGAGCCCAGGGCTTGGCGCGGAGCTGCTCCCCCAGGAGGGATGAGGTGGTCCCGGGCTGGCCGCAGACACGGGGGAGGCAGGGCAGTGAGTCATGGCCAGCTGGAGCAAATCCCACGCGTAACGCACGGAAAATATGCTCTCTGAGCACTGACGGAGGAGTATCTGCCCTTTGGAGTGAATAATTGCAGAGGCTGGGGCTGGCTGCCCATCTCCAGCACCGCTGCTCACCAACAGTCTGTGCGCACCAGGAGGCCTTGAGCTGAAATTGGGAAATGTGATTTTTTTTTCGGGAAAAAAAACAGTTTGCTGAAACTGGATATTCCTGTGGAAAATGGCTGGTGTCATTTCCCATTTTAAATGTTTTAAAAGTTTTGAAACTGTCTAACTGGCCTACTGCGATAGCTTCAGAGGATGTACTTTTCACAATGAAATTACTTCAAAGTTAGATTTCTTAGTGAAAAGCTAAAACCAAGAGAAGGCATATTTGAAGACACTATTTCAGTTGAACATCATCATATTTGTTCTCTTGTTTTCTGTCTATGAGCTTTCTCAAGAATTTCATCTTGGACCTAAGAGTCAAGATGAGGGACGAATTTAATGCCAAAAGAAAAACAAACAAGCAAAAAAAAAAATTTTAAAAAGCCTCCAGAGGAACTTGGGTCAATAAAATACACTTTCTACTTGCTTAAAATGTGCAAATCTATATACACAGATATAAAGAATCTCACGTAGTGAACTGCGCAGGTTTCTTTCTGGTTTAGTAGGTACTGGACAGTGCTTAGGAATTCTTTCCTTAGCCAGCAGGTGCTGGACTCTAATGCAAAGACAGAGACATTTATGGAGATTATGCACCATAAAAACACAGCATTGCTGCAACTATGCTCTGCTGAAGCTTTTAGCTTGAGAAAGCCCCAAATGCATGGTTATTTGATGCACAACAGAGCTCTGTAACAAGTCAAAGGCATTATTTGTATGTGTTGGCATCATAGAAGTGATCCAGGAAAAGGTTCAGCACAGCAACAAACTGTGAACTTCAGACAACGTGGGCCAAATTCATGCCTGGTGTCACTGAAATGAGATTGGTGTACTTGAGCTGACTAAACAGAGGATGGCCCTTTAAGTCCCACACGAGTACATGATTCTTTATTTTCCCCAGAATTAATTACTTTCTCAAAATTCTGGAAAAGCAATGGAGGATACCATGCTGAAAAAAATAAGTACTTTAACTTAATCCTTGAAAGAAAAAGTGTTTTAACTTAGTAACTGAGAGAAAGTTGCCTCTGGTTGGACTGAAACACACCACCGCAAGAATAATTATCATCCCCAAAACAAGGCTTTGTTGTCACTAATATGAAGCAAATTCCACCAGTGATAAAGGGCGACCACAACAAAGTCCCCATATTTGAACAATTTATTTCTTTCTGGTGCTTTTAAATCCCTTCACTCTTTAATTTCAAGCTCCCTCTTCTGGACTATCCCAATGAAGCTGGAGAGTCACTGTGCACTCCTCAGGCATCAGGTAAAGGAGCTGAAGAAGCCCTGGGCAAGTGGCACTGGCAGAGGTGACCACCGTGCCCCAATTTAGCTCTTACTAAAGCTGAATTTATCTGAAAATGTAACACTGTGTGCTGAGATTCACAGAGCTCCTGGAAATGCAATTGGAAATGCATTGTTATGTGACCTCCTGGAGCAGGTGATGGTGGGGATGGCCCTCAGCACAGGGACACGGAACAGATACCCCTGAGGATATCCCTGCATGAGGAAATAGCACATTGTTTGCATTAATAAACTGTAATAAATTGCATTTCATATGGACATAAGTCAATATGAACAAAACCACGCTATGCACATTACCTTACAGCTCACATTCTGCAGTGAAGAGGAACACCTGCACCCCAGCACTAATAGCATTTTTTGTTTTGCCTTTAATACTGTGGACATTCTTTCATGAAAATTATATTATATATTTTTATGTGCTGTTGCATCTTTATGATTAGAAAATTGTTGCCAGAGAAAGTTTTATTCTGATAATTCACCCAATTTTTCTATTCAGAGCATGTCTACACACCAACTGTTGTGGTTGTGTTACCTTGGACATGAATATGATATTAATCTATTTACTTTTTTTTTCACTCTGTGAAGGAATCACTTTTAACAGTTTTACATAAATACAGGAAAATGGAATTATGTTTGAAAATTACAGTTGTTCCTTCAAATCATATACTTACTGCCCCTACACACCATTTTTATGACCACAGCTTGTGCACCTTGAGTGCCACAAGACAGCACCTCTGCCTGGCAACTGCATCAGCACAAAAATAGATAAGAATGATTAGGTATTAGGCTAAAATCTTTACCCTTCCATGCCTGGTGGCCCTTGCCATTAACATAAAAATCAGAATACTGCAGGAATGCTAAAGATGCTAAAGAACACTAGAGAAGGACAAGATGCTCTATGTAAGTGCAGTGAGGAAGGGTCTGTTCATGCAAAATAATTTAGTCCATCAGGAAGTTCCTTGGGTAATTCTGATCCTATCAGGACATGGGGCCACTGGAGAAGCTTGGGAGAGCAAAGCCAAGGCTCTGCAGAGCTGTGGCTCCGAGTCCCTGCTGGGGTCAGGATCGTGTGCTGCAGGGAATCACAGAGTGTTTGACACACCTCTCCTCTGGATGAGGAGCTCCGAGCACACTGCAGCCATCTCCCACATCTCCCTTAATTAATTTCCATCCCTGTTGTGCGCTCCCACACCTGCAGATATCAAACAGCTGCCTACAATAAAAGCATTTTAACCTGTGTTAGCGGATAGGATTCAATTCAGTTCGTAATTGGATCGGTAAATGGAATCATTATGAAATAGCTGATAAAGGTTCTCTAGAATGAGTCAGAATGGTTTTTTAAAAGTGTGTAAATCTAGTGTTGAAGAGCTGATGAATAAAATTCACATCTAACGCAAAACCACATGTCCACAAGCACTTGCTTTTCTATTTGCATATCTATTATAGCTTACAGACATGTGCAAACTCATACACCCACACATTTTCCTTATGTTTTCCTTAAGTTCATCATTACTCCCCTTCATCTCTGATTCACAGCATTTCCGAGATAGAATCTTCTACAATAAAACGAGCTGGAGATAAAATTTCCCCAGACAATAAATACTTCTTTTGTAGGAGTTTTTCGTGAACTATCGCAATTAAGCAGTTTCATTTTTTTACAGCTCCGCTAATTCAAAGGAGGAGAAAATAGAGATTGATTAGATCAGGCGAAACATGCATGTTTTCTTAAGCGGTCTGTGTTTGCAGGGCTCCGAAGGAAAGGAAGCTTTTTAAGCATGAAAAGCTTAAATCCAGAGATGCACAAACACAGACCTAAGGGCACGCTTTCTTCACACCCGTGGAAATAAATCCCGACGCCGTTACCTTACTCCATTCCGCCTTCCTTATTAATTTTCTTTCCAAGCCCTCACTAACCACTACAAGGCACATCAAAGACATCTTGAAGAGACCCAGCAACATCCCTGGCAGCAACACCTGCTCCTTCCATCCTCCTTCCCCAGCAGTCCACCGTGTTTTCCAGACACTGCACTCACCGCTTTCTTCCGCATTCTGCCGCAAACATCACAAAAATCACGAGTGCGCAGCGCTCGGTTCTGCAATGTAACGTGCGCGGGCCCACTTTTATCTCTCCACAGCGATAGCAGATCTGGAAATCTCAGCTATGCTGGGCTTTCATTAGCATAGCTGGGATGGGAGAGGGGAACAAGCAGTGTTGGATATGCTTTGCTGCATATCTGCAGTGCATTTTTTAAATGCCTGCTTGAAAGGGGACATGAAGAATTCGCTGGGCAGGCTGGTGGATCAGCATTCACCCCGAGCTTTGTGGCCACTCTTGGTCCAAACCTTCAAACACCTTTGCTGGGCTCTGCTAACTCCCTGTTTGCTTTCACGCTGGTATATTTTTTAAGCAATTTCTCAGCAGAAAGAATTATATTTTACGGCATTAAATAAACCAGGACAAACCCAGCCCCGAAACAAATTGCAAAAAAAACCTGCGGGAGTACATTATCACACAACTCATGTTGCTTCCTCCCCACTAAATAACCCTCCTGGTTTAGATTTCTGTTTAATTTGGCCTCTGGCATGACAGAAAGGAATTTTTTGCCCATTTACACTACTCTATGAATCAAAGGTTGACAACAGTGAGCTGCTCCTCAGCCTGACTGGGAGGCACAGCAAACACCAGCCAAGAGCAGTACTTGCTCCATCAGGTCTCGCACAAACGCTGTGGCCTGCAGCACACGCATCCCTCTGGAAAAAAAAAAAAAAAGCTTCACGGCTCCTTCCCTCGAAGACTTGATGTATCAGCAGCTATAATTGCTCTGAATCTTGAATCCTGGCTGTGTTTGCTGCTGTGAACTGCTCCAACACCAGCACCTTAAAATACTCTGTCTCTAAGCTGAGAAAGGATTTAGGTTAGGTTTAAAAAATAGTTTAAAAAAAGAAAAAAAAAACCAGGAGATTTTGCTGTTTATGGAACATACCTCCACTGGTTTAAATATATTTTTTAATGTAGGGCAAGCAGGCTTTATCTGTGTTGATATGAAATTCCAAAATACAATAAATGAAGCAGAAATTTCTATACTAAAGCCCACTTAAAAATAAATCCAATTAAAGGGAATAAATAGGACAAGAGAACAACTAATTCCTTGTCTTTGCTTCTCTTCAAGGAATATTCATATAAATCCCTGGTCTGACATTTATGCCGTTTCATGTGACAGGGATCAGAATTCTCCATAGCACAATGTTTTTAAACCATTTACTGCAGCAGCACCTTTATAACGAATAATAGAAACCTCTCCACATGCACAGAACATTTTCTATAGGCTCACAAAGGGTTTAACCCTGCAAGCTTTCATCCATGTGAACAGTCAGCACTCTAAGTTGGAATAAAAGGAGCAATTTAATGAAAAGGGGGTGGTAGAATCAGGGATTTGGAGTGAGAATGTTCTGGGATGAAGAACATCTCTCTTATCTGTGCTGGTGAAGTGGTTTGTAATCACAAGTATTATGTGTGTGCTTTGTGGTGCAGTAATAATAATAATAACAAGGAAAATTCTGAGCTTGGTGCCTGTGTTGAGTAACCATCCCGGAGCCTCCAGGATTTATTTAAAGAGGATTTCACAACTCATAGTCCAAATCAGAGCCTTCCTTACCTGTCCCTGTGGCCAGAGGAGGTGGGGAAAACTCACAAGCATTTAGACTCCACTTTGAACCTCACTTTTAGGGGGTGGACATCAGGAGGGACCCCAGCCATGCCTGAATGGCTCGAGGTAATATTTGGATGCAAAGTTCCTGCCCAAATATCCAGGAAAGGGCAATGCCTGCCCGTGCTTAGGGGGGACAGCCCAGAGAGATCCACTGGGACACCCCAGTGTGAATCTAGACTGAGATGTTGTCACACCAAATCAAACACAATTAAAAAGGAAAACTTTAATAAGGATACTGCAGAGAAATTTCACTTGGTGAGGGTCAAAAGAGAGGGGAGGTGGAAGGCGGCAAAAAGCGCTTCTTAAATGGAGGAGATAAAGATGGCAGGAGATAAAAAGGTCAGACAAGGTGGTCTAAAGGTCCCTGTTAACCCTAAACTCAGTGACAGATACAGAAAAGCAAACACTTGATCTCAGAAAGATTTGCTCAGATACAAAGAAAGTCTTGAAAAAGGCCCAGAAAAGAGGCAGCAATCAAAGCAATGCAGTAGGTAAATACGTGATGAACCACACAGAGATGCACGGGTGCCGTGGGCCACCTCCCTCCCCACTGGAAACAGCAACTTGCACTCACATTCCTGAGATTCTCCTCAAAAAAGCACTCTCTGCAGCACACCTCAGCAGGAATATCAGAGGTTATTAAAAAATCCTTACAGGAATAAACAGCGGAAAAATAAACTATCGATGTGCTGTAGGATTTGTAACACCGAGCTGACTTTAAAAAATAGACTAATACACGCAAAGGTCACTAAAATATTTATATTAATGATGGAGCTGAACACTAAGCAGATATTGACTTCTGTTAAGGTGAACCTCAAGATTTATTGGCCTAAGAGGTAAACATTGACTGAGATAAATCCAAGGTCAATATTTACTACAAAGGACAATAAATCTTGGTGGCCTATGAAACATGAAATAAATAAATATATATTTATACATACATATACATTTTTATATATATATATATATATATATAGTCATGGACACAAGCATATGTACAGATATTTACACAAATCATCATCAACTCCATTTTTTACAGCTTGTTCTCCTAATTATGCCAGAAAGAACAATTACGAAACAGCACTAAGAGGCATCTATTTGTGTGTGTTGGCACTGATGGTATCTCAGGATGACATTTCTGCTTCTCCAAGCGACTGACTTTGCCCACTGGGCCAGGTGAAGGTTTCTCGGACACAAAGGGAAGCCAAACTCGCTGCCCTAATTCCACCTTAGCCTGGGAACCTCTGCTCGTGACTCAAGAAGCAGAGCTCCACGCAGCAAAGCAGTCTGAATAATTGTCAGACTTACCAGCCAGAAAGATTTCTGATGGAGCAGCTCTGAATTCAGTGTACCTCCGTTAAGGTCAAGTTTCTTCCCATGCAGGATGAGCGCCGGAGAGGAACACGTGGATATTGTGGAAGTGTTTTAACAAGAGGCACTTTTACTGGAGTTGTGGTCAATTTTGTGTAAGCTCAGAACAAAGATGTATCAATCAAACGGAGCAAAATAAATAAATAAGAGCATTGGATGACTTTCAGAGTTATAGGCTTTTTTCCTTGAACTAGAAAAGCAAATAAATTTAACAGGGGTGCTGACAAAAGTAGACCTTCTTCCTCCAAACATTATACAAGATCTGAGCCAAAAGGAAACAGATGACTTTGTGTGTTTGTAGGAAGTGATTAGAGAAGATAGAACTTAATTTATTAAGATGGGAGATGGTGATTCTTTTGTTGACTTTTCAGGTCAAGTGTTAAAACCTCCTGCAAATAAAGGAGCAGACACACTACAACGGAGCCTCCGTGGGTCAGGGCTTTTTCATACTCGGGGCTTTTCTTGTTCTCTGAGCAACTGTTTTGGAAAAGAGAGAAATTCGCAGTCCTTCCCTCGATTTCCTGGTGGCCTCTTCTCTGCCCACTGCACAATTTGGGCAGCTGGAGGCTGAACCTGAAATCCCAAAGCCAACAGGGACAGCTTCCGTGTGACTTCTGAATATTCTCCTATGCACACAAGGGATGACAGAGCAGGCTTAAAAGACTGGACAAAAAGGAAAATAAAGGAGAAAAGAATAAAATAAAAAAAGGAAGGCAAGACAGAAGACGGGGTTTGAAAAAAGGTATTTCATTTATCTGCCAGCCTGACAAGTCTCAGGGAGGAATGCGGTGCTGTGCAGGCAGCGCTGGCCACTGGATTTGCAGGAAGGAAGAGCAATTAGAAGCGCTGGGCAGGAAAAGGCCTGTTAGCACTCTTACCTTTAACTTAATCTTTAATCTCCTCCTATGCCTCCAACTTGTCACCACAGGCATTAATCACCTCGCAGGCCTTATAGGCAGCCCAGGCTCATTTATATTATTTGTTTTAATGGCCTCTCCCATGCCATCAGGGCTCGGCAGCGAGGGGATAGCTCTGCCCTTATTTCCTGCTGCCTGCTTTGGTCCATCAAAGCCATGTGGTTTATTTCCACACAGGTTTCCTAAGGCTAGGACGCAGCCACAGGTTTCAGTGATCATATCACGGAGTACTCCAACATAATCCATGAAATATTATTGCTCCAAATGTTTTAGAAGCCTCCGAACCCTCATTAATGTGAACACCTTGTATTTTCGCTGAATTTTATTAATGTTCTTAGTAATTCAAGGAATGGCAGAATGGCTGCGCTCTTAAGAAGGATTTATTTCTTAGCTTGCGAAGAAAGGAAAAGCCATTTTCAACTGTAGCAAAAACGGAACATGAAAAATAATAAACTGACAAGCAAAAGACAAAATGTCTTTGTACTCTGTCTCCTAAATCCAGATGAGATCTCAGGCTAAGCGTTCTCTCGACAGACAGAATCACTATATAAAACTTATAGCCAAGATTTTCAAAATTAGAAGCCAAAAATCCACATTTATGTGTTTTCAGAAGAACTGATAATTTCAGAACAGTCCTGTTCAGGAAAAATACGATGCCAAAATAGACTCAATTAGTAAGCACAACCTTGAAATATTCAGCAAAAGGACTGCTGTCTCCTTTGAGCAGAATCTGTGTCCAGAACTGGCAGATCTTGTTTCTTGCAAACTATTTACCCCTTTGAGGATGCTCTAAAAGGGATTTTCAGTGAACAGTGTTAACAATATTAAGAATATTTACAATTAAAGGCACTTTCTCTTTGAAGTGGTGCAAAAAAAATTCCCTTAAAAATTGAGTTCTTCTGGCTACTGTGAAGATCCAGCTATGAATTTTTAATGTAATACCATATACATTTTATATGGTGAACTCGTTTATATGCCGAAACATTTTATATGGTAATTATTTCACAGCATGCAAAATTATGAGGAAATAATGAGGAAAGTTTTGGAAGAGATTTTAAGAGAAGTGGTGACTCAGTGACCTGCTGGGAGAAGAAATGGAAAAGCATAAACCCCTTTCAGTTTCATTTGTTTTAATTAGAAATAGAGATTTCTTAAAAATACTGTCTATTCCTCTAGGATTTTGAGGGGTAGACAGCCTAGGTGTTAATTTTCATGCAGTTGAAAACTGAATTTGTCAGACATCCCACAGTCTGAAATTCTCATTGTGAAAGGCTCACGAAGGTATATTTTTCCTGATGTGAAATCAGGGCTGCAGCACAAATGTCTGACATTTTATTAATCAACTCAGAAAAGACAGCATTAAAAGGGACTTTGTTCATCATCTTTGATGTCTGTACGTGGACATCATCCCAAGGTAACCTGGGCAGCTGCAGATTCACCGTTAGTCCAACCTCCGTCATGCAAGGCTTGAAAACAAATTTTTAAGTCAGGAATAATGAAAGTCAGAGAGGGAAGTGGAAAATGAGACACACTGCAATATCTGCTTTCTCCCTTTATTTGATAACTGATATCCTACACAAAATAAATCAATCAATTCCTTAAGCAAGCAGGTTCAGTGCTGAGAGGCAAACTGCTGGTTGAAACGGGAAAGTTGATTAGGAAGAAGATCCATAACGTGTTTAAGGCAATAATTTAAGGTAGATTAACAACAGTTGATATTGGAGGTGGAAGAACAAAGCCAGAGGTCATTTTATTAAGGATATTTCAAGGCCCAGTCCTGAGAGGTGGAGATGCTGTGCTCGGATGGATTGCACAGAGGATGCTTTTGATGACTGAAGTAATAAAGTTGGAATGAAATTCAGTAATCTAACATGAAAGGCCATGCATGTTGAAGTTACAGCAACAATTTCTACTTCAATCTGAATTCATTAAACCACTGGGTGACTGCAAGCCACCCTTTTTCACCCTTGGCTGGGAAGAAGGCAAACCCACCCTATATCAGTACAAACTGGGTCACTCTCAAGTGAGCTAGTCTTAATGCCACTGTAAAAAGCACTTCTTGTAAATTATCTCACTTCAACACTGGGCACAGTTCTAATCAACCATGTGCAGAAAAAACAGAGAATCAAGATGTATTTGATTCAAAAAAGAGATGCAAAAAAAGGGGGTTGATAAGGGGTATGGAGATATTCTGGGGTGATAAGGGTAATGGAGAGTCTATCTTTTATAAAAGAAGAAAAGAGAATGAATCGTTTACAGCAGTAAAATAAGTAAAAAACAGATATCATTTTAATTTATAAGTACAAAGAGAGGAGAGACAAGGGTAAGGCTGAAAAACAGACTTGAAAAGGAGTTATTTTAACTAATGGATGATGAGGCCATGAAAAATCAACACACATAAACATTTAGTCTGGAAGTGAGATGCTCCTTTGCCATGGGAACAGTGGTGCTGCGCAGCAGCTTTCCAACAATTACAGCCCAATAAACAGGAGAAAACAAAAACATCTTCATTTCGGTTACATGAGGCATCATATGACTTGGTTTTTCTACAGTTATCAGATGGTTGAAGTCAGCGATTCAAGAAAACCCTTTCAGACTGTATTTCCAAGGACAAGCAAAAAGATGTTTCCTAGCAGGGCAACGAAGAGTAAAACAAGTGCAGGATCACTGTCGGAGAAGCCACACCGATCCCTGACAGCCTATTCTTGTAACCGAGACAAAATAGCTGGAAACCTCATCAGATTTGTTCCTCTCAACTTTTTAAAAGATGAGAGGCAGTGCCAAAGGCTCAAAACAATAACGTCTTGCCTTTATAAACAACGTTTAGTATCAGTGGATATAAACCAGAGCCTTGGCCATCTGCTGAGCATGCCTATTGGATTGGCACCAGCGCTCTCCCCCTGGCTCGCACGGAAGGTGAAGGGGTCAGGAATGAGACATCTCGTTCTCCAAAAACAATCTCCCAATTCTGCCACTGGTGGCTTTCGGGATCCTCCTCCCGTCCAGGCTGTCTAAATTTGCCTGCTTTTGGAGGTTTTGGGGCATCCTCTGGATTCCGGCTGGAGCTGGAGGATCCATCTGAGTGCGAGTGCTGAGCAGAGCTGGGGACCCTCAGGAGCTGTGGGGACTTCAGGCTCTTGGTACATTCTGGGAAGGAATAGTCTGATCTGCTGCAGGAATTTCATTGTTAAAGATGCAGTTTGGGACTGCCTTCCTCGCTGTTCCCCCAAACATCCTTCCTCAGCATTTAATCTCTCCGCTAATAAATGTTATTTTTACGCTGCTCTAGCCCTCTCCATATTTTGCACATTCCCTTTATCCAGACAAACACGCTGGATAGACAGGGGGTGATTGGAAAATATCAGCACCAGTGGGACAGCAAGCAAGAAAAAACATCATCCCCAAATAATGCTTTCACTCCCATAACTTCCGAATTTCCCCCCTCTTGCCAGGACAACCCTAGGCAGCACACTGAACGAAACGCAGGACAAACCAGTGCCACAAAGTGTTTCTCCAGCTCCAACTAATGGGATGATTAAACCAAAACAGAGCTGCGGATGAGCACAGCAACTGGTGAAGGCACCGGGTGATTCAACCAAGCCCAGAGGGAAGGCAGATGTTTGGGTGCTGGAATAAGCAGTGTGAGATCATTAACACCCAGCTGATGGATCACAAGGAAGGCAAAAGGAAATCTCTGAGGTCTCTTGTTTCTTCCTTCCACCGGCCCGAAGGCCAGACAGAAATACGGGCATGTGTAGGGGAGTGTGAGCTATTTTAACAAAAACATTTCATCCATCCCTAAATATGGTCACAAGATTTTAGATACTTGGCTTACTCTTAAACAGTAAGATTCTGAATTATCTCCAACTGTGTAGGCTGTAAAAGAAAATGCATAAACCAGCAATCCTGCAAACTCCCTGGAAACGTATTCCCTGCCAGTTTTTTTCTCTGTAGCTGTTATATTAATCAGTGTCTTAAGGAATTAGAATGCCCTGTGATTATATCTCTTTCAAACCTAATAAGCAATGCTTTGCAATTAACTTCAACTCACTCTCCTTAATGTCATTATCTATCATCTAGAGCCTTGAAACACACCAGAGAAAAATGCCAGAATTATGGCTCCACGTGTATGGGCTGCACTTTCCTTCCAGTGAGCAGCAAACATCACTATTTCAGTGGCATCCTGGTTACTCAAGATCTCTAATCCAAATGGAAAAAATGTGAAAAGATCAGCTGTTCTCAAAAATATTGCCAGAAAAACATATTCAGGGGATTTTGCCTGAATCGGAACCCAAATCATTTTCCAGAATCTGGCCCTGAACCAAAACTCAAGAGATCAGCCCAGATTTCAGGCTTCAGTTTCATATTTTATCAGATAATCACATACAAGTTCATCTTTCACAGCAGCTTAGATGCACAAGTGTGTAAGTGTGAACAAACACACAGCAAGTGTGGCACTGGGGTGCAGTCAATGGATTTTATTTCTGTACTTGTAAATTTATATAGTCTCACAGAAACACCTCACCTCATCTGCCATATGAAAGCGCTGTATACATGGCATGAATGGTGTAAGGTATTATCAACATAAATTTGGAATAGTCAGGTTATTTATAAACAGGCTTTGCAGTATCGGATTTTAATTGGCGAATGTTGATAAAAATGGAATTTATAGTTCCTTTCAAGACTCATGGGTTAGAATTATTTTTTTTTCTGAAGTTGAACAGATGCCAGAAATAAATCAGAAATTGCAAAGTGGAAGAGAGCTGTGAGGCAGCACACTGAGGGCCGGGAGGAGAAGAAAAGTGGAAAATTACCAGAATGCAAACCCAATGGATTTAAGAGAAAAAGGCAGAGTGGCATCACTGTGAATTCCACAGGCATAGGGATAGGAAGAGAATCCAAGTTGACCAGAAATCATAACCAGTTCTGTGAGTCAGGAACTAAGAGTGTTGTCGGAGTTAAACCCTGAGTTTTCAATAAAAAACTGCAGTATCTTACCAGCACCACATCTCCAAGGGCAATAGATGGATTTTTTTCAAGCAGCACACACAGCAAACACGGGTGAGTCTTCTCTTATCTCTCATTTGCATTTCAGAAAAGAAAACTGTTAAAAAGGTGCTTTAATATATGATTTTTAATTATGCTGATTTGTCATGCCTCTGTGATTGGAAAGCTGGGTCACTACCAAGAGGCTCAATCTGGGAGCGATGAACTAAAAAACACCAAGAAAACGAAAAGGAAAATGGAAATTTCAAAACTAACAGTTAGGAAAATTTACTGGGTTTAAAGTCATACACTTGCAATCTATGCAATATTGCATTGATGCAAGATTATACTCCTGCACTTTAAATCACCAAAAATAAGGAAAGGAAAAAGCAGACTCCAGAAATGGGAAAACATTAGTACAATCTCATTACAAATCTATTTGACTTCATGTGAGACTTCTAGTAACAATGAAAGGCAGCCAAGTTTAAACAACTCCCAGAATTTGTGAAAACTAATTAGTGATTTTCTGATTTAGTCTCACAAAAGAGCTATCTAATAGCACAATTCAATTGTCTCCTACCAATATTTTTTGTTGTTTCGCTCCCAGTTGACAGCTCCTTTACTTTGGCTGCCAATTTAATATCGATTAATCCTCCTTCCTGCAGCAGTTCCCACTGACGTCCACTGAGCTCCTCCAGTTTATAAAAGTTTGTTTGCAGAGATCAACTTTCAGGATCAGATACTCACTTTGTAATTTTATTCATCAGCCACAATAGCAAAGGCTATCCAAAAAGTGTTCAATGCAGATAATTGTTACTTTTCCTTCTTAATAAAAACCCCAGAGCACAGCAGGCAAAGAGCACCTTTTAAGAGCCAAGAAATATTAAAATAAATACACTTCACAAAGCTTTCCACTGCGCTTTTCGCTGCCATTCATCCTTTCTACTGCTCTTGAGCACAGAGTTTCCATCCAGCTGCAGATCAGATCCTACAGCTGGATTCTCCTGAGAGCTGACACAGTGAGATGTCATTGATAAGTATTGATCGACATCTGTAAGGAACCTCTGCTTCTGCCTAAAATTTCTGTGTGACCCATTAGCAGCATTAACAGGGCACTAAGCATGTGCATCTGAGGTTCTCATGCTCACGTTCTCGTGCTCGAGTTCTACAATGCTTAAATCTCCTTGGGCCTCAGAGCAGGAAGAATTTACCTCAACCCCACCCGGGGATGCTGCAGGGCTGTCAGGAGGACCAGCCTATCCCTCCTGCAGCAGCAGGGGCACCCCAAGCCCTCCTCTAGCCCTGCTCCCCCGAACCTCTCATTTTCTCACCCAAAGGGCTGCAATTCTCTCACTTCGCACTCCACGCATTTTCACATGTGTAAAGGGAGAGCAGCTGCGCCGTATTTTTAGCTTAACTGGTTGAAAGGAAAAGCGAAGGATGCTAAAATCAGAAGTATTATTTTGCACTACTGAGCGTATTAATGACGCCTTTCCAACCTCATCAACATTCCCATCGAAGCTAACATGTTAATTTATATTCCTCGTGTAGTACTAATTATGTGTACGGCAGCATGATAGTCTGTACAATGAGCTATCTCATGATAAGAGATGAAAACATAATGTTCTGATTCTGACCTCGTGGTGGGGTACATAATTAATTACTCCAAAGAACGCTGATTATAATAGGACTAAAATGTGGTTCTTCGAGAGATGCTTTGAACATCATGCAACTACAAAAGATGCCAAATAATTTTATTTAGAGGTGGTGCCAGTGATGCAAATTTCATTTGCAAAGGCACAGGAGTAAGGCAGTTCTGAAGCCTATACAACCCTCCAGTATTGCAAAGAATGGATATTTTCCACCTGCAAAGAGCTAGGAAAGAACACTACTGTGAGCACCACTACTGTTTTTTCCACCCTGTTCTCCTTCAGCTATACCTGTAACTGAAGTACTTCTTATCTAATCAAATGCACAGATATGTCAACAAAAGCATTAAGAAAATTACACACATTATAAGGAAATTATACAGGAATTCTTTTCTGTGAGGGTTTTGAGGCCCTGGCACAGGTTTCCCACAGGAGCTGTGGCTGCCCCTGGATCCCTGGCAGTGTCCAAGGCCAGGCTGGATGGGGCTTGGAGCAGCCTGGGACAGTGGGAGGTGTCCCTGCCCATGGCAAGAGGGGCTGGAATGAAATGGTATTTAAGGTCTCTTCAAACCTAAACCATTCTGTGATTCTATGATACACACACTTACCAATTAGCAAGGACAAAAAAAGGTTAAAAAACACCGACTCACCAATTTTTCATAGTAAAGAACAGGCTGAATTCCATGCAGTGTCTTGTACAGTCCCATGGCCTAGAAGTTCCAGCAATATTTAGCTAAGAGACAAAAAGGTGCACTCCACAGATGTGCATTAACTCCTTCAGCTGCACTGACGGCCACCCACCGCAGGTACAGCAGCAGAAATCTGTTCTTTGGGTACCTGGAGGCCTCTATAAAAGAATTTGTGAACAGAAGAGAGAGTAAAAAGGTTTTCTATGTCCTACTGCTTTGGCTTAGACTTGCAGAGCACGAGGCAGCAATTTTGCAGCTGTGTCGGAGCCAGCTCAGAGGGCACCAGGGATGTCCACCTTTGAGCAGATCAGGCTCTGCAGCACTGCTCTGACATGAAATGGGCTTGGAAGTAGTGTTAGCATCATCTGGATTTTCCTCTTTTGCCAGTGCACAAACTCCCCTTCCTCTCACACAAGGCAGCACCTCCACAGAAAGATTTACATCCACACAGCATTCGGGGGAGTTTTAACATAAATATATATTTTGACGACTTTAAGCCTAGCCAGCTTGAAAAATCAGCCCAAGTGCTTTTAGGTACTGCTGGTACATAATATATCATGTGGGGTTAGCTGAGACAAAGGTTTAATTAACAGCACACTCGAGAAATTCTGAAAGATGGGTGCAGATTTAAAATATCTATTAGTCTCACCTATAATCTCACATGTGTAAACAGGAACAGAAAACGAGATTTTGAAGCAATTCCAGTATTAAACAAGATCAGCATCAAGACCAGAGAAGATTTTTCCACCACAAAACTACACTGCTACAAGGACCTTCAAAGTCAGTTGTAAGACACTGCAGGAGCCAACAACAGGTAGAAGAGCTGAGACAAAATGCAATAAGAAAAGTGTACAAGAGGCAACACTTTCCTTGTGATAGTTCATCTCTTGCTTTATACAAACCCCTGACCTGTTAAAGTAGACTTGTTTACACACTGAAGCACAGGGCTTTGTTTCTTCACACACAATAAAAATTTCAGCTAATTTGTATACTTGTGGTGATCTCAGTTTTTAGCCTCCAGGGGTTAGGGTTGGGAAGTGTGCTTTTTACTGCTGCTGTTTTCTTTGTTGCTTCCTACCTCTCCTTTTAATAACCTTGATCACAGTGACCCCAGGTGGCAGAGACAACCACGGCTGCTCTCAGGAGCTCAGCCAGGCCTTCCATCACTCCGTCACGATGCTGAGGAGTCCCTGTGTCCCATTTCAGAGTCCCCAGAATCAGCCCAGGACAGCTCAGCTGCTGCCATGGGGCTGCAGAGGGCTCAGTCCAAGCAGGTCAATAAAAGTCCCTATGGGACAGAGCAATCAGAGGTTTTATCTCAGAACCTCCACTCCCCATTTATCCATGGGGGTCTCCCTAACAAGTTTTCAGCTTTGCTGGAGCCCAGCAGCACCAGCATGTGTACCTGGGCTCATTCAGGCTGCTGAGAAGCCCAGGGAGGTACTGGCACAGCCAGGCTCTTGCTTTGCCCCAGCTCATGGCTCTGTGTCACAGCTTGCACAATGCTGCTCATCAAAATGAGACACAGACCTAGACAGGACAAAAAGCATGAAGTATTTCCCAACACCTTGATTTTGATAGAATTTAGGCACCTTAATGCCTTTCTCTGAGCCTCATCAGCCCCCCTTTTGCTGCTCCAACTGCCTCAACAGCTCACTGGTTTTGTTCCCTCTATATTACCTCGAAAAATGTCACCCATCATGTATGACAGCACAAATAAAAGCATTACCAATGCAATATACAAAATGAGCAGTGAGCAGACAACTCCCAGCAGCTTTTACATCTTCAAAACCTGTGTTATTTCACAGAATAATGGATCAGTGAGGCATCTCTGCTCTGGTGAGAGCCACACCACAGCCACAGCATTGGTAAGGCTCTGCTCAGAGCCTGCAGTCCAGAAGAGAATAATGTGCTTTAGAGCTGATGTAAACAAATTAATTTAAGTACAAAAGGAAACTTTTCAAGCTGCTCACCAGAAGAAAAGTCCAACTCACCAGAACAAAATGTCCAAAACTATTCATCACATAGTGCTTGAATTTGTATCCGTTAGCCATCATGTACAAGACTAATTTTAACTTGACGTGAGTGAATTTTAATCTTGAGCCAGAACAGCTCTGGGGGAAGGAAGGACGTGGCACACCAATGCCTTTCCCATGAGGCTGCTCACTGATTGCTGAAGAGCTCCCTAATGGCAATGAAACTGTCCTGCCATTGCCAGAGGGTGTCACTACGGCACTGGGACAGAGCAACAAAACAAATGAGAGATAAACAAGAAATGTGGAGAAACCGATCAGAAATGAGCTCTATGTAACCTTCACATGAATTGTTCATCACCTCACCCGTGGGCTTTCAGAACGTGGCTCTGGAGTCTGGGTACAACATCACTCTGTATTTTCTTTTTTTCCCTGCATCTCTGGTGCTCCAGTCTGATTAAAAACAGTAAGTCTTGGAAAGAAGAAAAGAACTACCTATTAGAGCTGTTTGCAGAATCTCCACTGTTCCCACACAAATTCACCTCATTTTCCATGAAAGCATCGTTTGAAAATGAAACTGTTCCAAAAGGTCATCATTCGTATTCACAATAACTGTATTCGTAAGGCAACTGTTGTCACAGCAAGTTGCTTGCTGCAAAAGAAATCTAAATTTTCTGACATCATGATATATCGTCCAGGTAATTAAAAAGAGCCAAATCGAGCATGTTAAAGTGATCTTGAGTGTTTGGTTAAAACCAGAAGAGGAAGGAATTCCAGGAGCCAAAGAGCACAGCAAATGAAAGCACTGTGAGAAAAAAACCAAAATCCTGCTACATAAGGAAGATCCCAAGGTACACCAAATTGTAGGTTTATTATCTTTGCAGTCTATATGCAATTTACCTATTACCAGCAAATGGCAGGGGACAGATGACCACGAGCCTACATGAACATGGCATATGATGGCCAAGAAACCTGATCGATGTTGGAATGTACAAAGAGCTCAATGAGGACGTGCGTGTAAGAGCCCAGGCACTGCAGAGACGTGTGCTGCTGCTCTGAGTGTGACTGCAGAGCCCGAGGGTGGGGTGCCTGTGAAAAAGAGAGCACTGAGCCCCAGATTCCACACCAAACTGCTGGAGCAGCTGAGCAGATTCATTTCGGCTGTATTTTAGCGCCAGGGTGAACCGACTGATGCTGCTGAGGACAGTTTTGATTAGGAAGGGCTGTTCCTGCAAAGCGTTCCAGAGCTCTTGTCAACCTGTCAAGGAATCAAGCCGTGTGCTCTAATAATAGAATAATAATTTCATATTCTTGGAAATAAGTTCTAGTCAAAGCACGGGATTTAATAAATAAGAGGAGAAATGTGACACATTTCATACCATTAAGGAACGGTAGGTAAACTTGGACAAAACACAACTTTTCACTATTTTAAACCAAGTTTCTAAAAGCAAAGGAAAATCTGCACGGATGTTGTAACCACATTGCAGAAAGCAGCTGTATGAGGAACATGGGTCAACTGCAGTGATTAAATTGTCAGGACTTGAAATCAGGGCACTGCTACAATATTTTAATATAGCAAATCCAGTCTATCGTGGTGAAGGTTCAGTTGGCTGTTCTGGGAATTATTGGGATGTCAAAAGGCCAAAGTCTATTTCTGGATACTGAAAAGTAATTCCCATTCACCTCATAAGATAATGATGTGCCTCTCTTAGGGAAAAGAAGAGCAAGTAATTCAGAGGCAGCAGCAAAATCTCCTTAAAAATCTTTTCAACAAAGAATAATATAAGAAAAAATTAAATTCAGAATATATGTAAATCCGTTGTTTTGTTTCTCTTGTTTCTCCCTGACTTTTCATGGCAAATAGATCTCTCAGACTATCAGACAGATGAAAAATACAAAGATGTGGAAAACAGAGCTGGAATTTGGCTTAATGACAGCAGACTTGGTCTTTCATTGCAAATGCAGAGAGGGATGTCAGGAGGCCTCGCCTTTACGTGGACCTTGTAGTAACTGCAAAGATATAACTGATTATCAGGATAGGAAAGTGTTTTCCTGTTAATGAGAATTAAAGCTGTAGACTGAGTAGTTTATTCTGCTTACCTCAATTATCACATCTGGAAAATTATTCAATTCATTACTCTAGAACATTCCCTCACATGAGCAAAGAACTTTGACACCTCTGAGGCCATGGCATAAATCTATTTTTTTCACATGGTCATATCCACAAACAGAAGAATAAACTAAACTCAATCCCGCAAACAGTGATGATAATTGCCAATCTTTTAGTTACTCAGACGGCACAGAATCAGGACCTAGGAGTGCAGGACACATGAAAATAGGTTAGATATTATCAAAAAAAGAGTTTTTATAACAAGCCATCACCATGCCCTGCTTGGAAATACTGAAGTAAATGGCTTAGGAACAAGTTTGAGCCAGCATGGCAGTTTGGGCAGGAAAACAGAGTTTGGTGCTGAGACTTTTTGGTGCTGAGACATTTCTTGGTGCTGAGACATTTCTTGGTACTGAGACACTTTTTGGTGCCGAGACTTTTTGGTGCTGAGACTTTTTGGTGCTGAGACATTTCTTGGTGCTGAGACATTTTTTGGTGCTGAGACATTTGTCCAGAGCTGAGCACTGGGCTCGAGGTGTGGGCAGCAGAGCTCCTCACCAGCGGAGCAGAGGGTTCAGGGCACCACTGACCCTCTCCATCAGCAGCAAGATGAGCCATGAGCCATCAAACACTGGCTACAGAACCTCAGAGGCTCCAAAATAGAGCCCCATCCTTTGTAAGTGAACTAAAACAATAGCCTAGCAAGAGTCCCAGGCTGTGCCTGTTTCAGACACCCAAAAATCAGTTGGGCTCTGAGTTGTAAGAGCTTGGCTTTCAGGAGGACCGATGTCATACGAGTGTTTTGTTCACAAGAGATGGCTGCTGACTCTTCATTAAGAGAAATAAATTTTCATGTCATCACGTTTTGCCATCTTTGAAAAAAAACAAAAACAAACCCTTACAATATTCTGGAGTACTTGGGAAAGCACTGCGAGAACCAGCAAGAGCAGAGAGCCAAGTTTGATCTGAAGGTTTCAAGCAATGGAAAAATCTGCCACATCCCAAGCTAATTTAAGTTATGGATCAGTTCCCTGATCACTCTAAAAAGTGAAACTAAACTTTTCCAGTCTGAATGTGCCCAAATTCAGCCACCAGCTTTTGGATCTCACGCGCCTCTGTTTGTTAAAGAGACCACTGCTATCACTCACCTTTCCCTCACAGATATGACAAATTCACCTTTGTTGTTTGTTTGTTTAATACAGTCTCCACACAGAAAACTGGGAAGATGCTGAGTGCCTTAAAATAGCATCTGATGCTGTTTTTTGGATATGCACTACTATGTTTTCACTTTAATGCACCACACAGAGAAGTGCATTATACTTTTCTAATGCAAATTTCAGCTGTCAACAAGCATGTCTTTGGATGATTTATAAACCAGAACTTGAATAAATAATTTTTTTTTAAAAACCACCAAAATCCCTACAAAAAAAGTAGTAGTTTGAGGGATTTTTTCTGGGGGGGTGTTTTTTTGGTTGTTGTTGCTTTTGTGGGGATTTTTTTGTTGTTTGTTTGTTTGTTTGTTTTTTGGTTTTTGCTATTTTTAATTTCTGAAAGCAAAAGGCAAACTGAAAACCCAATTTCTTTTTCCGCCTTCTTTAAAAGAGAAAAGCAGAGAGAAAAGGAATCTGGTGGTGCCAAAGGGTTAAAGTATCCCATTTCGGACAGTCTGAATATCTGAATTTAGCAGCTGACAGTGCATGGTGTGTCAGTCTCTTACAGCTGTTCCAGTTGATTCAAAGACCATCTTTGTTTCTCGAAATCTTAGCAACTGTTACTTTTTCCCGAAGACAATGATAGACCAGCTGTTACCTCACAAGATGCGATGTACTTCAGGTCAAAGTCTTTAGTAAGGAGCTTGTAAAACAAGAACTAAATCATTGTTTGGGTTTGTCAGGCTTTTTTTTTCCCTTCAGAAGAGGGTTAGCAGCCTAACAGTCAAATAACTTACACTTGGTATTCCCATTAAGTGCACCGGAATGACAGAGAAATGTCAGCTGGTTGTTGAGCTGAATTCTCTTTCTCTACAGAAAAAAAAAAAGAAGAAGCAAAAAAACCCCACTAAATCTTGCAGTGTTATAGAATATTTTTTGTCTGAAGGTCAGTTTCTGCCTTTCCAAACACGGAGATGTCACCTCATCATGGGAATGCACAGGTCTGACCATTCAGAATGTGAGACGGGGATTTCCAAGAGAGCCTTGTAGGAGTTAAACATTCACTTCCCACCGTATATCAATCAGTGGGAATATCCAGTTCTTTTAGGCTCTTTGAACATCCTCCTCTGAATGCACAGCTAAGCAAGTTAATCACGGAGTTGATCCTCCAGTACCGGCACCAGTCATACCCCACTTGGACATGGGCAGGCTTCCAAAGCCAGCCAAGGCTGCAGAATCTGCACCTAATGACGGCTCACGATGTTGGAAAATATACCAGTTTAAAAATTTTGTATAACTTTAGTCAAAGGCTTTGTTTGTCTTTACCCCGGGAAAAGGAATTTCAAGTTTCTTTTCAGGACATTGTTCTGCCAGGGGAGGTCTGATGAACTCAACATATCTACAGACTGGAGCAGCCCAAAGATCCCCAGAGAGATAAAAACCATCAATGGAACATTAACAGAACATCGGTGGCCATCTCCAAACATCCACCACCTCCTACAGAGCTGAAGACATCTTGCCAGGAAAGGACTGATAAGAAAATTAAAAAATGAAGATCTAATTCACATCGGAGGTGAGGGGAGTCAGATCCAATGGGAAACTGAACACTGAGAGTTGCTCAACTCTAAACCAATGAACTTTGAAACAATGCATCTCTATGGGTTTTGACTGTATAAAATTTGGGGGAAAATCCTGTAAAATCGGTGCATCATGGAATGATTCTCTCTGCACACCCGGGCTGTATGTGGATGAGATGATTTCTGTGGCACACCCTGGCCAGAACAACATCCTGACCAGATAATAAAGCAATGCCTTGACTCTCTAACATTAAAAATGTTGCTGGAGGGTTTTTGTTTTTCCCACAGTTTTAGTGACAAAGAGAGCAGGAGGAACTGCTGACAAGTTACCTATGATGCCGGTGATTTTTGTATTTTCTTTTTATACCCTTTTTATATATTTTATACCCTTTCCCTTCCCTGTTACCCTCTATACACACTCCTTGTACCCTGCACAAACACTCCTTGTACTTTAGCCCTACATGTTTACAACCCTTGCAGTCTGATATTTAGCTTAGTTTGGGGTCCTGCAAAGCGAGGAAGACCAAACATTCATATTCTCCCAGAACTAGAAGCTCCAACCTGTTCTCTCATGGAACATGTTTTTGTAAACGAGGCTGTAGTCTCATTTGGGGGGGAGTTCATTAGAATAGGGGGCAATTATTCATTTATTAATTTTCTTATTGGGGAATATTAGGTAGATATGCTAATTTTGTGAAGTCCATAAAAATCCAGTACACGTTGTACAGGGGTTCCGGCTCGTCCCTCACTCCTTGGCATGTTTTCCACCTTTGATTAGTCTGGGCACCTAGGATCCTATTAAACCGAGGTAAATTCCCTTTTCCCTGTACTGCTGTGTCTGCTTCATATTTTTACTAGCCTGTTTAAGGCTTCACTACAACCTTTTTGGGGAGGGGGGGAGAAAGGAAACAGCATTTTAAAGATTTCGAGTTGAAATAATCCCCTGTTCGTCCCTGCACGAAGACAAATTACTGCTTCCAGCTGCTCTGATGCAGAAGACAAAGACTTGCTGAGAAGAGTGGATGTTCTTTTATTCAACCTTTGTGTTTAATTCTGGAAAGCCTTAGCATTGAGTAATGTATTTTCAGAACCACTGCCAGCTAATTGTTGTGTAAAGAAGCACACAAAGGCACGGTCATATACACTGCAGTGGTAGAAAGATTTTACAAGGCCTGTTAAATTCAGCAGTAGTCATAATTTCTCTGTTTTATATAGAGAGAGATAAGTTTAGACTCAAGATTGTTTCACGAGTATGCATGAATACTATTTGCCTCGGGCTATTTTTTCTAGATCTAAAAAGGATTTATGTAAATAACTTCTCTGCTTTAACTCTGTTTTTCAGAATGGGTGACATACTGCCCATATGTAAACCAGTGCTTTATGCAGAATTAAAAATAACCCCCATTAGGCATGGCGCCGCCAGTATTTGTGATGAAGAATATAAACTGTCTAACAAAACACTGAGGGTGAATCACAACCCCTAAAAAGCTACGAACTGACAGTATTTGTTTCTCAAGATAAAAATATCCATAAATACCAAATGTGTGTGCTTTTAGTTTTGTTTAAGAGAGAAATATACCTAGCAGGCCAAATACTGACATCACAAGAAGTAGAGTCTGCTGCTCTAAGGGGATTGATCCCGAGGCAGATACAATCTCCTGACGACTGCTGAGAGCACAACTTTGCATAACTAATTTAAAGACTGCTGCCTGCAAGCACCACAATGGTAATTAAAGACAATAATTCTTGGATAAATGAGATGGATGTACTGGAAAATAAAGTCAGTGCTAAATTCACAGCTAATCCTTCAACGGAGAATTGGATCATTTATTTTCCAAACTGCTGGGCAATTCTACCTGGTTTCATTTCCATCTCTGCTGCCAGATGATTCTTGTCTCCAAAATCTGTAATTTTTTCTAGTTTAAGTAGTATTCCTCATTGGCAAGTTCCAGTTCGGCAAGACTGAATGTGCTTCCATTTAAGCACATGAATAGTTCCTTTGACATCCACAGCAAGTCAGTGGAACAACTCACAGTTAAACAACTCACTTTTAAATAGTGGAAGGAGTCAAGGCCATAAACACGGCACAAAAGGCACAAAGAAAAGCTGAATTCCCAGGCAGTTTACCTGGAAAATACCTTGGTGTTATCCCAAGAAGAAAAGCTTTGTTTAGTGCCTTGGTAAATCTGAGTTTCCCTTTTTTTTTGTTGTTTACAAGTGGAATTCACAGGACAGGTTAATCATCCAATACCACTGATTATCAGAAAAAAACCTCCTACACAGCGAGGTTTTGCACAGTTTCTTCAGTACCAAACCTGTTACATGTGCACAATTTAACTTGCATATTCACACCTCCTCTGCCCCCAAGCCACCACTGTCTGGTGACAATGTCCTGAAATTCCAGCATTGGTGACAATGTCCTGAAATTCCAGCCCGGGTGGGACATTCATGTCTGGAAAAACCTTCCGACACTGGGACTATGCCGGATCTCCTCTCCCTTTTGCTACTCCCAAAAAGGAGGGTGAAGAATCCTGTCCAGCTCTGGTCACCAAAAATATCCTAATGTAACCCAAGAAAGACACGTTATGGATCAGCAAAGCCCTTCAGCCCCCACTCTGCCTCGCTGTGCGATTTCTCTCTCATCTCTTATTCTTTCATCTCTCATTTTCCAAGTGGTTTAGCTCGGCACCTTGGGCATTCTTGGCAAGGCTCATGAAAGAGGCATCCACACATCTGTTTCCATCCTCTGGCCTTGTCCAGTGACTAGGAAGGGAAATTAAGGGGCAGTTTTGCCATTATTTAGTTTGATTTGGACCCTGTAGCCGAAAGGGGAGGTCCTGCCCAGCCCACTCCTTCCTTCCACTTGCTAAAGTGGAAGTGCTAAAGTTTCTGCAACTGGGCACAGGGTGGGAGAAGGACCTGCTCTGACTGAAAATAACCCTGAAGAGGGGAGGATCACCTTTCAGAGAGCTGCTCTGGCTCACCTGGCCAAGAGAGCAACATGCAACCAAAGTTTGGCATTCACTGTTATTTCCTCCTTCGGTACCAGCTCAGAATTCAGAATTAAATCCCTGGTGAAACCATACCCTGAGTTGTCTAACTAAGGCGTTTGGAGCACCAAACTTAGACACCCACAGCAGTCAGAGCAAATATTCCCCATTAACATCCACGTGTGCCCAGCACAGCATGTGGAGATACAGAAACCCCAACGCAGTACCATGGGAAAGGAATTTTTCTTGCACTGTTCTGCACACTGAGGGCATATATGAAGCACAGGCAGAAGCTAAATCCGTGTTTGTTTTTTAACAAAAGAGTTAAGTTACAAATGCAAGGAAAACACAGGATGTGTAATGAATATGTCATAGCTGTGGCATCCTGTTTCTAAAATGTCTTGCTCCTGAATGGTGCCGTCTTAGGTTTCTTCCACATATATGAGGCTTTCCAGCTGGCCTGCAGCCAGTTCTTTAATAAAACATGGTATTATTCAGAAGTGAATAAAGCTTATAGCAATAATAATGTCCTTGAAATTCGCTAATCACCAGAAGTTTCAAGATTTTAATATGAGACCAAGAGGACAACAACTAGAATTCATATGTTAGCTATGCAAAGCCACTTTTCTCATGATAAATTATGCCTGTGCAGAAAAAACCCCAAGTCATTACTGACCCAGATGAAAAGTCCTTTTTTTCTGAATTTGAAGACAGCACCTTGCTGCAAAGGAGCTGCAAGCAGTTCAAAAAACTTTAGGCTGTAAAATGATTACCAATTGAAGAAGTGGTCTGAGAAAATAGATATATTTACAGTAAAGACACAACATATTAGGGTAAGGGGTGACCAACAGCATAAATACATGATGAAGATTCATGGCCAAAGTAGCATTTCTGCAGGAAAAGATCCACTGATTCCAGTGGTCACATCCTAAGTAGGACTCCAAAATGTCCCTTGGCTGTGAAAAATTTAAAGAAACAAGCAAGATGTGGAGCAGCTGGGGAGAACCGAGAACAACAAAAATGGTAAGCAGGCTGAGGAACTGCAAAGCGCCAATGTTCATCATTGCATCTTGGTCCCAACAAGCATAGATATTAAAAAACGCCCTTTATTCTCCCACCTTTGCCATGCAGGGAACACACAAGAATAAGTGCAACACTGTGTACTGCTGAAATAAATACAGAACTTTTGTCTTCAAGTTCATTTGTTGTTACTTTTTTTGTGCCTTTAGAGGAGCTCAGATTTTCAGTAAAAGCATTAAATACCATTTTCTGGCTCTTGCTTTCAAGGCCATTTCACACCATTATACTGTTCAAAGAAACCAATTTATCAATAATGCAAGTAATAAAATACACAAAAGTATTCTGAAAGCTGTCACAAGCCTTACAGCTCCCTGAACACTAGTAATAAATACTTCCAAAAATTACAGCATTAGCTAAATATTTATCTACTCTCTTCGCTCCTTGATGAACAAGTTTGGCACAGCATTTACACACAGATATGGTGAACATTTAACCTTCCCAATTTTTTATGTGGTCAGGAGGCCACGGAGCTTCTGCAGAGGGACTGATGTGACACATCTGACAGATGTGGCTCGTGACTCAGCAGACCAGAGTGGCACTGGTGACATCCTGGTGACAATAGTGACACTCCTGCTGCTCTCAGCCCTGCTCTCTCCCCTAATGGTTATTTCAGTTATATTTCCTTCTCCTCCTTGGCAATCATCAGCTTTGGGTCCAACCTCCATTCCCACAGCAGCTTACCTCTGAACTTCTCACTGCCCCCCTCTCAGTGCCCACCCCTGTCCAGCAGAGACACAACATCCTGTCAATGAAATGGTGAAAAATCACTTTTTATTTTTATCCACAGAAGAAAAATGAATAATTCCTTCCTCTGGATTCGCCTTTACTACTCAACATCACAGCAGAGCCAAGGGGGTGTACTCGTATCCCAGCATTACGTGATGAACAACAAAAAATCTTCGTAGCTACACTGCTGGCTTCGAAGAGATTAATCAGAAGAGGTTAGAAAAAGGTCACTCAGACTGGCCCCTTGTCACCAATTTTGACTTTACACACCATTTCACAACTAGGAGGCCTTAGAGGACGTTAAGCTGCTGGATATCCAAGAGAGGGAGAGGAAATAAAACGCTGCCAAGTTATGGGTGTAATTCTATCTCTGCATAGACAGAAATCCTTCCGAGCTGCAGAGCCAGAGCAGCAGAGAGGCGGCGGCACCGCACCAGCCCATGGGCAAAACTCTCAGGCACCCCTGGCCAAAAGAAGAGGGAAAATTGGAAAATTGGTGCAAACTCTCAATGATGGGCCTGAATCGTGAGACCACATTAAAACCAGCGAGGAAATTCCCCTTATCCAGCCATCAGAATCTACAGCACAGGCCACTGCAGACAAACCATGCATTCCTGGTTATTCAAATATTCAAATTCCCTTACAGCTAAAACCACATTCCTGCTTCAGGTAATGTTCATTTTGCCACTGGCTTCGAGAGAACCAGGACCTCACTCCAGAGTTTAACCAAATCCCATGAGAAAATAGTGGACTGCCACCTCACTTTGCAGAGCTGCACTGTTCTTTGCAGTGCTGCACTGTTCTTTGCAGTATTAGCAACTCTTGAACATTTTGACAAAAGTTGCTTGTAATTAGCTCTGCTGCTTTCAGTACCGTTGCAGTTACATTTCCCTTTTATCGCACTTTTCAGTATAATTTTGCACCGAGACCCTGTGTGTGTGTAGGACATAGATGGCAACCCTGTTTGAAGCACGGCATGGGAAAAAATATGACCTAAGATGCGACTTAAAAATATTTCCAACACCAGTGCAAAAAGATGGTTGTTTGACTTAACTTCAGCATGACTTCTCATGCAATCAACCATTCTTATGGATTATCTGACACAGAAATAATATGCTACACTCTGCCTTTATAAATAAGGGTTTGAGTTTCACAGCTGCCAAGAAGCAAGTGCAACACAAGTCAGAGCAAGCTAACATAAATATCTTTGTGAAGGAAGAAAAAATGTAAGAGTCATCCATTGTAAGTGAGAAATTGCTAGTCCTTCCTTCCTTCCCCCACCTGAATGCCTCCTGCATTTAGGTCAAACATGAAATTAGATGAATCAATGATAGTATCTTCAGTGTAGCAAGCACTGAGGAAAACAAACACAAACCAACAAACACCACCACTGCAGCACAGAAAATAAAATAACCTTACCTAGCTTCCCAGCATCCCAAGAGCCCAAACGAAGTAATTTACCGCTTACTTTACTGAACTACACATTTGCATTAAGAAGATGCAGACTGAAGGAAGTGACGGCAATGGTATGCTCCAACTTGCTGACTTCTCCACCCTTGACAAATGCAACCAGACAAGAGCACGATGTCAACTTATTCCTTCACTGCAATCTTGTCTGCAGAGCAGAATGGATGCATCCTCCTACGAGCTCCTTTTCTTTCTCCTGATGTCGGCAATAGCCTGCTGTGCTCATCACGAGGCTCAAACGAGGCCCCTGGACAGGGAAATGGTCTATACCTCAACGTGCTCCAGTGCACAACCCAGGAGCTCCTAAATGTTTTGGCAGCAGAGGTAGAACACACCTGGTCAAGCCATAGTTTGCAAAAGCAGAGTCCACAATGCATCTGCAGCACACATGTGGGAGCCTGCGCAGGTCTCTTCACTCTTAACACATATCCATGGCAGGGCAGAGGTAAATGGGACATGGGGAACAAGGAGAGACCTTGGCCATGATGTACAACCAGCACTGTGCAAGAAAAAGCACTTGTCCTGGAGTTTTTGTCTCTCGCCCTACTTTGATAGCATATTACTGAAATGTCCTTTTCCCAGCCCTAAAACCTATCCTTTCAGTGCCTGTCACATCAGCGTGCTGACAGTAAAGTCAGGATTTACAGCAGTTCTGTACAAAAATCCTCCTCTGTGGCTGAAAAAGCTAGAAGAAATGTGCAAAGTTAATCCTCTTCTAATTACTCCAGAACTCTGCATGCTGACATGATATCCTTAAGACCGCAGAGTAATTAAGCTGTGTAAACATCTGCAAGAGGGAGCAAAATTTGCACACTTGGAATGTGCTTTGACTGCAGGAGTTTGAGCAGCCCCACTGAAGGACTGTGCTGCTGATGTTCTGCCAGAACTAAAACCATCAGCGTAGACAAAGTTTTTGTCCTTTCTAACCGTGGAAGCACAGAAAAGTGGGGCTGGCAAGGACCTCACTGAGCCTTATCTGCTGCAGGGCAGGACTGATGTTTGCCACCCCTGGCAAACCACAGTCTAACCTGTCCTTAATGGCCTCAAGTGGTGGAGATTCCACAACCTACCCAAGCAGACAGAGACCTCTTCTTGGATCTGTCTTGACTCTCTCTTACTGACTTTAAATCTGTTGTTCTTTACCCTCTGGCCCACAGAGCAGTTTATCCCTCCTCCACCATTATTTACACGCAATTATAAGCTATTATTGCATCCCTCTGCCCCAACCTTTATTCTGCAGGCCAACCAATCCCATCCTTTCTTCAGAAGTGGTGTTATCTAGATCTGTGATCATTCCACCACTCTTCCATGAACTTCCTCCAAGTGTTTACCCTCAAAGTGCAGTGCCCAAACTGGACATCATGTCCAGCTGAAATCTTTCCAACACTGGGACATCTTGTGTGTTCTGTTTAGTTGCCCCAGTAAAACATTAATATTCTCAAAAAAAGCTTGACATTAATGAGTATTATTCAGACCATGAGTCACAATAAGTTCCACATAGTTTTTTAAGGAACCACTAAAAGTTTAAAACTGTCTTACAGTTATAAAGGTGTTCTTCCTGCCTAAGGAATTTTCTCTGCACTTGGCTCAGTGTCAATCCAACCTGCTTTTACTAGAACATTCCTTCAGCTTGTCAGCACAATTCTGAACTCTACCCTTGTCTCTCAGAGTTTTAGCAGCCATTCCCATCTTCGTGTCAGCTAAAAATTCAACACTCATAGTCTGTCCCACCGAGGCTACTAATGACAATAATGATGAAAAGCAGAACAACCCCTTTGATATACCTTTCCATTAGAATGATGGACCAGTGAGAACTGCTGTTTGGTACAGCAATTCAATCACTTCTGCACAGACTCCACGGTGATTTCACTGAAGACACAATTCCCTTGACTCTTCATAAAGCCATCATAAACATTAATGTCAAAAACATTACTGGAAGTTGAGCTGTTTGGCCTCCTTTGCACCTCCCCCAGCTGTACAACTTGCTATCAGTTCTAGAAAGACATTTTCAAGTTTTTAAAAGTCACATTGGCTGTTGCTGAACTCCTTGGTCTCCTCCAGGTGCTCATACATAATTTGTTTGTTCCAGTTTTTCCAAGAACAAAATAATTTACCTGTCATTCTCTTTCATCTCTTTACAGACATTATGCTTTTTCTTTCCCACTCATTCAGCACTCGACCTGTCTTCCCTGAGTTTCAGAAGTAATGACAAATGCTTCTGAGATTGCTTCAGCTAATTCCTTAATGACAAATACTTCTGAGATTGCTTTAGCTAATTCCTTAAGTAACCTAGAATAAAGTTTATCAGGCCCGTCTGTTCTGAAAATATTAAATATGTCTGAACACATTCTAACCTGTCCTTGCCCTTTTTTACCTTGTGATTTTACCCTCTGTCATAACACCATGAGTATGTTTGAGGGTGCATCCAGTGTGACTCAAATCCATCAGTGAGAGCAGTTCTGAGTGAAATTTAATCTCATTTCTTGTCCTCACACCGAGCCATGGATTCACTGAAATCACAAAGCACCTCATACCTCCGTTCATTGTCATCAAGATGAGCAAAGAGCACGTTCTTGGAGATGGCCTTTGCCAGAGCAGTCATGGTTTTATAGTCCTTTGGGATAACCTGCAGAGAAAAGAACGAGAGGTAATTACATGCCTGGGTGTATTTCTTCACAAATCGTGAAATCTACAGAAAATGCCACTATTCAAGAAAATGGATGCAATTTGATTTCAGGCACTGAGACAGGATGAGGCTGTAATATAAAGCGTCTAGGAAAGTAATAAATTACAGTTTTGATAATGTGAGGATCAGAATTTTTGTTCTCAAAATGACACTCAGAAAGGAAATAAAAGATCAGGGATGACTGGGGAGAAGGATATCCGTAAAATGCTATAATTAGCAGGTATTGGCAGCTGTGTAGTCTCCTTTCAAATCCCTTGGACTGAGGAAAATGTATTTCGTATTCCTCCTCCCTCCAAACAATAACAGAAGCAACCTACTTTTAAAACTGGGGAATTAGCAACATTTCTTTAGGAAAAAGGTAAAAATGTGTTGATTACACCATACTTTCCAATAGTGGCTGTGGTATAAGGAACCAATCTCCTGACAGGCCCATTTGAATAAAAATCCTGTGCTTTGGCTTCATGGCAAACAAGAAGAACTCACAATTGAGAATGAAGAGGTCTTTATGTGCCAGTTGGAGAGATGTCAAAAGTCCTGTTGTGCATGAATTTGCTCAAAATAAAAGTTGAGATCCAGGAGTATTTCCAATTTTATTTCCAGTGGAAAGTTAGGTTTTTGATTTTGGTAAGCATCTAGATAAGATATCTGCAGGTAATGTATCTCTGTATTTGCCAAGTGTTTTCTGACAGAGACTCTGAGATTATGAGAGACACAGGAAATCTGTAACAAAATTATGACCTGTCAAAGATATTCACTGTCTTCAGTAATGTGATTTTCCTTAATGGTTTCATTGTAACAGGACAGAATCAAACATTACAGAAGTTTTAAGTGTTAAACAAACCTTACTCCAATCTGAAAATCAGCATCTGTTTGTCAGTCTCAATTACTGCACAAAAAAGGTCTGGTAAGGAGCACCTTTTACATTTTCTTATGATACAAATGGTGTATTTGTGTCACTCGAGTTATTACAAATGTTGATGTGTAGTACTTTCCTTCCCTCATCCTGGAAAGGCAAGGTGCTGCCCATCCAGCTAAAAGAAGGATGTCTCAAAGGAGAAAACTGACACAGAACCAGTTCTCACAAAGAGCTATCAACATTTATTTCACAGGGAAATGCGGCAATGTGAAGATCTGAAGTTAAACTCTGGCTTCAGACCTCACTTGTGTTGGCTGCTGCAGTCGTTAGATTGCTCAAATTAGGTCTAGAGAGTACACATGGACAAACTGTGTATTTGTGTCAGTGAAACCTGATCTAATTCATCGAACAGTTAAAATTTCTCAGGGTTAGATGAGCACTCGGCCAGTGTTTTATTCATGGTTTTTACCCCATCAAAGGCACACTGAATTGAACTGCAGACCTGAACCCTTGCTCTATTAAGAACACCCCAGCTGCTCAGCTTTCTGCTGACGAGCCAGGAGGGTAAATAATCAAATCACTAAGACATTCAACTCCAGCCTTTCTGGCTGATTATGAAATAGCACTGACTAGCCTTGCTCAGGGTAAATTTGCAGCAGGGAAAGCCACAAGACTCTGTGGGTTTGTCGGGGCAGGGACACAGAAAACAGGGGAGATTCTTTAGGTGTAACCAGGCACCTGACCAAAATCAAATGCTGCGAAGAATCGCTTGATCATTTCCTACATCACTCTTCCAAATAATCCTTGAATGTTCCCTTCAAACCGATAACCCTCTTTAGATCAAGATTCCTGTTCTGTTAGTTGTTAACTGTGTTATGTCAGATGTGTTGACAAATACTGCTTTCTCCAGTTCAAGGATGAACTAACCCTCCACAGAGATCTTCCCCAGGATGGAGCCATGCCATGTGCTTGCTCAAATCACAGAGCTAAATCTCTTTTGATTTTCTCTCCAGGGACATAGCTCATTTCAGTGCCTCTAGCACTGCTCACTCTATCGCTCACCCTTTCAGGGAATCCTTCAAACTGCCTTCTGACCCAGATGTGTTCCTATCCAACACCTGAATTCAGGCCAGCAGCTCTTCCTGACTACTGTCTAAAATTCCATCTGTTTGCAATAGTTTAACACAACCTTTGCCTTGCTTTTTAACCCTTTTAAATTTATTTCATAATTTGTCCTTTCTGTGTCTCCTTTTATTTCTATATTCTAGAAATCTGTCCCAAATACAGATTCCACAGAATTCACCATGGGATTCATTTGCTTATGGCAGAAGACACAGCACCGACACAAACCCTCCCAGTGCTACTTCTTTATTTCTTGCAGCATCTGTAGCTTTGCAAGAAACCATCCCCTAAATTATTATTATTTAGGTTCTGTCAGTTCCTAGGAAATGAAAGTCATAACAGGGCCAGTCCCAGAACACACAGAATATTTTCTGTATTACTGCTTCTGGTTCTTGCCTGCTCATGCTACTGTCAGGACTCACTGACATCGCTGTTGGGAAATGAAGAAAACAAAGTTTACTTCAGGTTCAATTATAAACATAAAAGAATTATTCAGGGGGGGTGGGAAGGAATGTTTCCTTTGATTTTCAGAAGAGTCAGATGGAACCCATAATAAGCAGAAACAAATGCGATCTCTTCATGGAAGTTTTTTAGGGGAATATTGCAAAATGCGCAGAAAGAAAAGTGTTTTAAAGTGGATTTTGAAGTATCACCCAAGTTTTTTAACAGAGCAGGGCATTTATTAATAGCTTGACCACAGTGCTGTTAAAATTTACCATACACTTGCAAACATTATTTAACCACCAAAAGAATACTCTTACAGACTTGTTTTTAGGATGAATGACTCTCCTAATTCTTATTTTCTTGGGACAAAAATCCCCAGAGCACCCAGTGAACTTGTATCAGAAGCAGATGACAAAAGCACATCTGACTGCAAAGGCAAAAAAACATTCTGCCAAAAAAACAGTGACTGACAAAATGTATTCCCATAAAGAAAAAGCTCTTTGAGTTAAAGCTACTCCAGGCGTGCACAAAAGCACATTAGTAGCATCTGTCAACCTTATGAAATACATTTTGAGCCTGGCTCCCTAAACAAACATGGCATATGCTATTGTAATGTCTCTCTTTTAATAACCTTTGAAAGCTTTAGCCAGTTTCAAAAAAATCTGCAGAGTTATTAAGAGATGTCAAAGATATAACATAGCTAGATGTTTTTTGTGGAAAAGGCACTTAAAAAGAGAGAAGCCTAAATCAGAGCTCCTAGTGAAGAAATTACCTAATTTGGGATTGGCATTTCTTCAAAGACAGTGGTCACATAAAATCACCCAAGTATGGTCAACAGACTTCCAAAATTCAGTGGGTTAAGTGGTACCCAATCGGAGGTGGAAATATATGCCTGAGTGCTCTAGGAAACCTAAATTACTTAGGTTCAAGAAAGCTTGAGACAGAATTGACTTTTTGGGAGAAATAAACCAGGAAATGCAGCAATAGAAAAGCTGTTTTCCAAAAGTGTGAGGTTCTGACCAAACTCAGAAGACACTGAAGTGAGTGAATATCAAGAAAATAGCTGAGAATTACTGACCCTGTTAGACAGGGAAACAGATGAGCAGCACATCTCAGAAAAGAAGAGAATTCAGAGAATGCTGAAATCGCATTGACGGGGAAAGTCCAAGGAGACAGAATGAGAACCTGAGTGTGAAGATGGTCAGGACACCATCCTCCAGGCTGGCCCAGGAGTCCAAATTAGGGACAAAATATGAATCCCTCGATGGTCTTGCCCATCTCAGAGCCAGGGAGAGGGCACCACGTTACCTTTCTGACGTAGGACACAGCATCCTCCTCGGTGTACACCTCGGCGCTGACCCCCCCTCGCCTGCGCCGCGCCTTCACCACCGGGTTGGGGGGCGGAGGGGACACCTCATCGTCGTGAGAATCCGACTGCGAGCTGGATTTCTGCCGGGCCAGGATCTGCTTGCATTCTTCCTGCAAGGGAAGAAGAGACGAGAAAACACCTTTTACCCATTTTACCCATTCGCCTGCTTTTATGGCTATCAGCGACCCCTTCGCTTCTGTGTTTGGGCGACTGTCAATTTGCATTGCTGAAAGGAAATTTTCAGATTTAATGAGAGCAGCATTGACTACAATGTGTGCACAGCATCATTGCTCCAGCCCTGGACCTGCTCAACTCTTTTTACCTTTCATGGCAACCAATGTGTACAAACTGCAGACGTGTCTTTGCAGCCACTCCTGGCTGAGAAAGCAAAACAAACCTCTTTTGGTTACTCTCCACCATCACAGCTGCTATTTTCTCGGTTGGCTCTTGCACAGACAACTTATCAGAAGTCACACATTAATAGATTAGATAGGTTTCTTCATCTTTCTCTGCTTTGCAAGCTTACTATCACCATAAACAACAAAGATGCTCCCTACTCCAGAATTTCTGCACACAACAAATTTACAATCAGTGGGACTCCTTCCAAGCAGATAAGATCCAAGGTGGGCTCCAGAGGGCTATGAAAGATGATGGCTGGCCTAGCACCAGCTGGCCAGTAGGGAGGTTATTCTCCAAATCACATCCTTGTGTAAAGAGAATAAAACAGGAAGGGGAATCCCTAAAGAGAGAGTAACGAGAGTAGGAAACAGTACAGAAAGGAGGTCAGAGTTGCAAGACTTTGTCAATTCATACACTGAATTTGACTTCTAAAGGATTGAGACAAACCAGATTACCCATAATTATAGTATTTTCCCAGAGCCCCATGTTCTATCCCTCAGCTCCCTGGGATTCCAGGGAAGGCATACAGGAGTACAATTCCCTTTGCATCATCCAGGCCTTTGTCCTACAGGAAATTTCCAGGGAAACTTTCAACTCAGAGCTGGGACAGGAGTGGGTGGAGCAGGGAGCATCTGGGAGCACCAGCACGAGGCAAGTGGCAGATCCCCAGCACAGCCAGCTGGTCCTGGTGACAGGGGAAGTGACTTATCCACAGCCAATCAGGTGCGGCACCAGAAAAGGGCACCACACAAAACTGGCACAAGCTCACTGCTTTTCAGCTTGCAAGAAAAATGGATTATTAACATATGTTTGCCATTGATATTCACATCAAATCCAGTCATGCCATTTGTCTTTTCTGGTCTTATTCCAGTTTCTTCCCCACTCCATCATTGGCACTGCCCTTCTCATTTACCTCTTTGAGGCACTATTGCTACTTGAAATAAATAACTGAACAGAATTTCCCATGCTGCATGACTCAAAGTAACAAGGCACACATTCTTGTTTTGAAGAAGGCACTACTGAAATATTTAGGAGACAAGCTTAGTGATAAAATGTAGAGGGCTGGCTAAAGATCTGACTTTTCAAGATTCTGACCTGCCTCAAAAAGTGCCAAGTTCTGAAATCACTTGCATTTTAAATTTGGTTTACAACACCAAAACTCCCAGGCTACAATAGAGTTGAGCTCAGTGCTGTAACCAAAAAAACAGAATTTCAGATGTATTAAATCCTTATTGAAACTTTTTTCATTTCACATTCAAATTTCAAATAGAAGCACTAGGTATGCAAAAAATTACTCAGCTGGATTTTCCTATCATGTAAGAACTGCAAATCCTATTTAAGCATTCTTATCAACTTCTTCCCTGCTCCTCTCTGTCTCCAGATTCCTTAACTACAATCAAGCGAAATATTTCAAATACAAATGTGTGCTATATATTGTAATTATATTTAATATCTAGTGTTTAAAAACAAAAGCTATGATTGAAGAATTTCAAATAACATTACCGACTATTGCAGTTTATGCATCTCTGACAGTGTTAATGGTCTCTGATTATATTAAGTGAACATAACCAAAAGCACCTTCTCCATGGGAGTAACTGAGAGGCAATGAAGAGCTTTCTGAAGAGTAGCAGCTGAAAATGAACTAAAAGGTAAATACAAGAGGGCAGACAGGTAATTAATGGTGTGCAGCACTTACACAGTTCTTTTTATACACAGCATATTTACTCAGAGAGAAGAGTGGTAGTTTGCCACATTCGAATATAAAATGCACTCTTCCTTTTCAGTACACATTGCATAAAAGCCACTTCCAAGGAATTAATAAATAATATCTCCCCTGCCCCAGCACAGATTTATATACAAAAGAAAGCTCAGTGAGATAAAATTAATACTACAAAGCATGCTCTTAAACTCAAATACTTTTAGAAGCCAAAAATATATTAAAGGATTATAAAAGTGAGTTACGGTGTGATTCATTTTAAAAGGAAGTCTCTTCACTACAAACTCCTTTTATATAAACAGCAGGCAGTTGACTGGCTGGCTTTTCCACACGCCGCTATTTGTAGTCTGGGAAGGATCCCCATTCCTGAACTAGAGCGTGATTTTTGGAAATAAAAGCATTTGCTCTGTCCTGGGCCGGGCTTTCAGAGAGACATCTTTCGTATATCCTGGGGTAAAACTGCACAAATGCAGCAAATGTTTGAAAGGAGGAATGAACTGTCTCGAGAAGAGTTCTTCAACACCAATCTTGATGCAAATCCCTGTGCAGAACTGTTTCAAGTAAACATCTCATCATCTTTTGTTGTCATGACAACAAGCGATATCTCTCTCTCTCTCTCTTTGGATGGCACTGATAATTCATAACCATATTGCCCAATTAAGTCCACCTTCAAATGAGAAAACACATGGAGGGCACAGCTGCAGGACAGGGTAACAGCCTTGGATCGAGTGCCCCCGAGCATCTTGTTCCTCCCTTCAGTGGAGGCACTCCTGACCTGTGGAACTCCCAGGGGCTGATCCAGACCACGGTTCAGTGTCATTTGGGGTGGCCTGGCTCGGATTTCAGCAGGACATGAGGCTCATGATGCCCTGTGCCACACCGAGCAGACATCTCACAGAATTCAGGGAGGCTGAAGTGGCCGTAGGGGACCAGGTGTGAGCCACTGACTGAAGGGCCAGAGTCACAGTCCAACACAACGATGCATTAACACACCCCAAACCTACAAACCAACACCACCATCTAGCAATAACGCTTTATATTTATATATATATATTTATTATGCACTTAATCTAATCCCACTTCTGTTCAAAGCACGTTACCAGTGACCAAAAACCTCATTAGAGTCGTGAACAAAAGCCTTTCCTGGGATTTCTGGGGGCGATGGAAGCTGGAATACCATTACTGACTTCAATGACATTAAACTGGAAAGGAAACAAAATACACCATCATTAACTCAAATTGAAAGGAAGAAGAACCAATACATGCAACTGCAGTGACCAATTTATCTTTTGAATGTCCACTTTCAGCTACAAGAGGCTGAGGAATAAACCATAGGAATTTAGCATATTGAACTCAGCATCTTTCCCAGATGATATTTCCATGAGTTTTTAACGATTTTAAGCACAGCAAGTGAAGCAACCCCAGTGCTGAGACAGTTTTTAGGTTTACCCTTCCTTTCAGACCCCTGCTGAAGAGCACACACTCTTCCTTACCCAAAAGCTTTCTTCTCTATGAGCTGGAGCATTTCTAAACAGAAATTCACTTTGTCTCCCAGTCTCTCCTTTCAGGCTTTGCCACTACCTGCAAACTCGGATGAGCTGAAGGAGGAAAGCACCAAAGGAAGCTCCAAATCACTGAGCAGCCCCACAACAACACCCCAAGAAGTCTTTTGAAAGCAAGTCAGACATTTGAAATCAAAGCTCAGTACCTCTGCTCTGCTTCCTACAATGACTTCATTGCATTCAGAAACAACACCATCATGTACACTCTAAATGACTTTTTTTCCCCCTCAAGCACACTCATAAACTTTTCTGACTGACAGACTTGGATTATCCATAGAAAATGTGCAGGAAGGTTCATGCACAGGTGACTAATCTCTCTTTGCACTGGAATTGACCCAGAGGAGATGCTCTCAGTCCAGGAGGATTTCTCACAGCCCTCACTACTCCTGAGGCTGATGATTTATAGCAACCAATAAAGGCCAAAGGCAAGGCACTTCACTTTGCTGGAAGCACGGGACTAACTGATGCCATCTCGAAAAGCAGGAAAAACCTGGGAGATCTTAATGTTCTTTCCAGTCTTTGCCCCGACTGACAATCTTTCTGATCATTCAGCCTTGTTATTCACACAGTCCCAACTGTTGTTCCGCTGCCTTCCCCTGCTGCATTCACCTTTCCTTCTACAGCACTTCCAAGAAATATCTTTAACACCCTCTACCCACCCTCCTGCTCAGGTATTTACCCACTCCACAGTTCTCCTCCACTTTGATTATTATTGCTGCACCCTCTCTGCATCTCGGCTCATTCCCAATTTCCAATCCAGGCAAAATTCTCCTGCCAAAAATCCACCTACTCTGATGACACTCCGACTGCATTGCTGACCTTCCTCAGACCCCTTACTGGCATTGTTTTACCTCCTGCAACTTGTTAATGCTTCTTGTCCTTCCCTCCACCAGTGTCTTCAGTGCCTCAACCCTCTCCCCTACTTTCTTACACGCACCTCACAGCAAAGCGAGAGGTTGTGTTACAAAACACAGACCCTATTTTTGATACTTAGAAGCTTATATAATCAAAGAGGATCAGAGCCAACACTTCTGATTCTCAAAATCCAGCCAAATAACAATGTATGCACGCATAGCTTGTGTAAGAAGACACATGCCCACAGAAGAGTGGATTAAGTAACCTGATGAATGCAGAACAGGAGAGATTGAGATGTGAAACAAAGACAGAATTCCCGTGTTCCATCACTGCTCTCCATTTTTGTTAGTTTTGACTTTGAGATTGGGAAAGCCATTCACACTTGTGGACACACAAAGCAAACAGGAAGCTCAGCTCTAATATGTTCCACACAAGCTCAAAGACAATGGGTTTGCTTGTAACTGATTTTATTTCTGAGGAAAAGGCCTTTTTTGGGTTTTTCTGCTCTTATTCCTTCCATCCTTCACCCTTCCCTAAGCCTCCTGCGTGTAGGAAAGTTCGCCTGAGGGGGTTTTAAAAATTCACCTCGTTTTCCTTTACCTCTTCCAAGAAAACTGTCACCTGTCACAGCACTGCCTGGGGCTGACTGGCAGTCACAGAGGTCCCACCTGAGCTGATTTTCATCCAGCTCTTCCCAGCACTGATGCCAGAGGAGAGGCAGGAGCAGAGGCTGCCCAAGCCTGCTCAGAAGTGCAGTCACACAGCAAAGGCACGTGGTGCTCCCACTGTGGTGCTTCTATCAGCATCTCAGGTATGTTCCTGCCTGCTTTACCAACATTTCTGACCACCAAGGAGATACCATTCAAATGCTTTTCAAGCTTTGAAAAATACAGAAATGTTTGTCTTATTGGGCTTTATAAAACTGCTTAGTTAATGTATTTTTTCTATAGTTTTTTCTCAGTAGGATTTTGCTTCTAATCCGTAACCTCTCTCCAGCTTATCTGAAAGGAATGGGTTACACTTCGCAGAATAATAACCCATACTTCTAACAATGGATTTCATTGGTTTAGACAGGTTCTTGTGGAAATTACTGATTGAAAAACTCCTTTCTGTGACAAAATATAAACACCGGGAGAGAACACTGCTGCAGAAGAAAAGCCCGGTGCTCAGATTTTTCTGCTCGAATACCTTTGGTTCCGAAACTCTTCATGACAAGAAAATAAAGTGTATTTTACAATAGAAATTGATGCATTTGTGGTTTATTGCACACTTTTCCCTCGGCTGCCGATGCAGTTCCGCCCGGTGCCGCCAGGCGGCGCCGCGCGGGCAGCGCCTCCCGCGTTATTCCATCGCTGATTGCGGAGTTTGGCTTCTCCCAAAATTCTCTCTCCGATGCTGCCCCGAGACACGCGGCATCAGCCCGGCCCCCTGCGAACACCGCCGACCCACGGACAGCGATTTGATTATGATGCCTTCGAGTACTTCTAATTTTTTTACTCTTCATGTATCTGTAACTTGCTGCAGTTCTGCGCTTCTCACAAAGCGCTAAAATCCTCTATTCCCAGCACCTTTAGCCAAAACAAGGCTCTCTGAATACAAATCCAAGGACATATTCATTGCCTTAGATCCCGAAAATATGGAAACAACTGTGAGCTGGGGGGAGCAGGCCTGAGGTGGTGAACATCATCACCTGAGGGTGCGATTGGAGAATTAAGGGCCAATAATGGGGCAGAACTTATAAAAGGTGAAGGGTTCATGACCCAGAGTCCATTTTGGGTGTCATCCCCGACAGGGGACTTTGCTTGCCCGAATGGACCCGGCCTTGAATAAATTGTCCGCTTTTTATACTCCGAATTTGTCTTGGCCTCTGTTTCAGGTCGCCTGTCTTTTAGGCAACAATTAGAGCAAGGCAGCGTTTCCTGTGCGTGCTGAGGGTGACAGAAGGGGCCAGGAGAGAGCTCAGGTGGAGCAGGTGCCAGCAAAGCCCAGCTCAGGCAGCACAGCCCTGCTCTGAAAATACAAACAGCTTCAGCAAAGCCCTCTGAACACATCCTGCAGGTTCCTGCTGCTTCCTCTTCTTTTGTGCCATTTTCTTCATTAGTTCTACTCTTTATTCTGATTTTTTGCTGCTGAACAGTTGAGTTTAGCCTGGCAAGACAACTCCACCTTTGATCATGTAGTCGTAGCACTAAACAGCCTGACACTAATGAAATTTTTGCAGTCTCAGTGTGGCTAAAAATACAAAGCTTTGCTTGTAATTTCTCAGTAATTAACTTTTTCACATAAAGTAAGAACTGGAGATAAAATATGAGTTCCCTGTTTTTTCTGCCATGCCTTCTTTAGTCCCCAAGTAAACAGGATTTAATTACAGCTGTTAAAATAACACCACAGTTTCTTAGCTAACATCTATTCCCCCACTCCAAACACAACCAATTGCTCTCCCTAAGGGAAAGGTTTTCCTCACTCCATCCACCAAGAAGATCTACACAGTCACAGGGAAATGTAAAACAAATTGTTCAAAGGAAACATCACAGTTTTTAAAATCTCAAGTATCTAAACAGTTTTCAACCATTTTCTGTGCTCAGGGGCATGTTAGAGATTTTTACAAAGTAACTGTTAATGTGATCAGAGTAGACGTCACCTCGAAGTCTGTAGGTCACAGCATATAAATATGACTTGCAAACTTCAGAATACAGAAATATATGCTGATATAGAAATATATGCTATATATAGAAATACATGCTGATTCCCAGCAATCACTGGCAATTTAAGACAAGCAGGTCTTGCCAGTATTAAGGGAACAGAAAAATGTGTATTAAACTTCTCCCACAATTATTTTCAGGTTTTTGATATTGTAGTTGATACAAATAAGCTGTAAAGTTAGAAAGGCATCAGGGTGGGAGGGTTCTTTCTAACGCCGGACCTCCTTCAGAATCAAACATCAAACCTCAGTCTCCAGCACTTTATTCCTAGGTATTTATTCACATTCTCACTGCCCAGCCCTCTGGGGCCATGTCCATGTGTGAACAGAGTGGCTCAGCCAAGAGCTGAACGCCAGCCCAGGTCAGTCCCCAGCCCTCAAGCATTACCTCATTCCCTGGCTCTGCTCTCAGCTGCTCCCACCAATTCCTGCCAAAACAAACCTGCTCCTGGACATGTTAGACCTGAGAACGATGGTTGGGGGCGGTTGGTGTTGTGGGGTCAGGGGTTAGACCCTGACCATTCCCATTCAGCAGCAGGCTGAAGGCAATGGACCCAACTCTGATGCCATCAGAGGTGAAAAATATTTATGACCCACTCCGATCCTGCATATCCTTGCTTTTATGAGTTGATTTTATGAGATGGAGTTAAGAATTAGCAAATTTAAATACACTCTTTTTTTTTAAGTTCACCTCTGAGGTAGCTCCAGTACATTGGTGTGGATCAAGCTCTACTTGTTTTCTCCAAGCTCATTTTTAACCACTTGAAAAATATCTTACACTTCATCTCTAAACTTCCCACATGATTTTTTTGACAGATAAACTGTTTTTCTACTGCTCTCTTCAGTGGAACATGTTGTTTGTCTTAATGAGTTTGGAAAATAACCCCAAAATACCACACTTAGGTGGAAAAACACATCACTTTGTTTAGAAAATTGTGCTTAAACACAAAGATTTTCACTCCTCTCCCTACACGGGACCAAAATTAAAGGAGCTAGTAGAAAATGTGCCATGTCAATATTGTTCATTTACAAAAATCTAACGAGAAATTGCTAAATTCACAATTCCATTAGGATTCTTCAAACTACCTGTGTATGACAAGTGCATAAAAACAGGGCAAAATTTATTGAAAGACTTCTCTATCTTTAGAAGCCTTCCTTCTACTGTTCTCATGCAACCAGCTAAGTCAAAATATTACCCTACAGCAGAAAATCCTTCACAGTGCAATTCATCCCAAGGAAGTCCTCGGAGATGGTTGGGAAACGAGGAAGTCAAAGTGCTGTAGGAACAAGAATTATAGGGCTGGAAAGCTCCAGAAGGAGCCTAAAGCCTTCAGGCTCAGCAGGCTCGGCCCCCAGGCTGCTCGAGAGAGGCAGTGCCAAGATTGTGTCCTCCCACAGCAAGCAGAATATTCCCTGCAGTTGATGCCTTGATGTGTCTAAATCATCTTCCATTTTGAGACAAGTGATATCCATCAGCTCCTGCGCTGCCATCCTGATTGATGTCCTACAGAATTCTGGTATCTGCTGCTCTTTGGGAAATAACAGGAGATCACATGAAAGGAGATGTCATTTCTCAAGGGTTGGAACTGCTCTCCTGTCTCAGGTCTTTGTAACATCAATAAAGCCAAATTCTCCCAGTACGACTCCTCAAGAAATCCCTCTAGCTGTGGAGCACATTCTGTAATACTACAGCATATTTGGATTTTTTTTTTTAAGAATGGTGTTTATCCTTCTTTTCAAGAAGTCCAAAATTCCACACATTATGATGGATAATAATTCACAACATGATAAAGGAAATGCAACTATTTTGACTCTCTCAAAATGGGTCTTGGCTGTCAGAAGTTTAGAATATACAGAATTAAGAGACTGTTTATTTTTCATAATAAACATAACAATTAAAAACCATCTTGTACTTTCTACCCCTCCCTGATGTCCCTGGCATTCTTACTGTGCTGCCACCAAAATGCAATGTTCACGTCTTTTTAAAACTACACAAATTTGGCATATACTCACCTATAGAAAAAGGTATCTGAAAAGCAGAGAGTGAGATGTATTAAATGTTTTACATCACTGGGAATATATCAGCCTTATGTATTATTCACTCTTGAAGGAAGAAACTACAAAAACCTCATCTCTTAAGCCTACAACAACACATGCTCACACAATGTGCTCTTCCTGCACAGACACCCAGAGGTTTTAGTAAGAATTTGTCTGGGAATGTTCTAAAATGTTTCCCCCTCTCTACACTGCTTTTAAAGACAGTCACAGTGAGGTCTCTCTTAATGCATCCCCCATCAGAGGATCCTGGGATAAGCACTGCAGACAGGAAGAGCAGGGAAATTAAATACCAAGCTGTTGAATGATTTTGAGAACTTGTTGGTTCCCTGATTTTGTTCAGTATAGGGGAAGTGAAAACCCCATCACCTGACACTGGAATAAACAGGGAACAGCATCTTTTGCACCCACAGACAGGTTCTTCTGAGAGATGAAAGTTCAGGATACAGTGTCTCACAACACAGAGTATACTCACATCAATTCAGTTCATTTTTAACAAGCGCAGTTTGATATATATTGATATATAAGATATTATAATCTTGGTGTTATGCACAAAAAAAATTCTAAACAATAGCCAATATAATAGTAGATATCTGCAAATGAAGGGTTGGGTTTTTTTTTCTTTTAACTTTGCATTTTCACAGTTGAATGACAAGGTGAAAAGAAAATTTGAAAGAAAAAAAATGTACCAAAACATTTGAAATCTTTAAACAATCTTTTTCATTTTGTAAATGGAAAATATAAAATCACCTGAAAATCACTGACCTTTTCTAATTTTTCAAAGTGTTCTCTGAGGAACTTCATGGGTCGGTCTGGCTTTGCTATACAGAGGTTTACAATGCATTCTTTTAAAATCTGTTGGATGTTGTGTTTCTGAACATAGAGTTCACATCCTTTCAGGCTCTCATCTTCTTCCACATTGCAGGAAGCAGCAGCAGCCATCTTCAGGCTTGTAAACAGAAAACACAACCTAGGTAAGAAAATGGTGCAAGAACGAGATAAGAGACAGTTCCCAAATCCTTCGTCAGAGAGATCTGAAGGAGCAAAGACATTTTAATTTTGCCTGTTGCCTATTCAACAGTTACTGAATTTGAATGGTTTTAATGTTCTGGGGTTGTATGTGGAAATGCTGAACAGTGTCATCTTTGTATGATCAACATCCCACTAAGTACAAGAAGAAGATTTTAAGTCCTAGGTAGTGATCAGGCTTTGGAAACAACAACAAACCGGTGAAATTAACGCAACGAAGCACGGAGTTTCGAGCACGCTATTAAATGACGGCATAAAGCCTTGCTTTTCTATCACCGTGGGGAATCCCTCTTGTCACCAGAAACCAAGCTTTCGGCTACAGAGAATTTTGGACGATTTCAGCATCTCTCCCTTTCCCAGCCAGCGACCGTTCCCGGCCCCGGGAAAGTGGGGAGGAGCCGGCAGAGACCCCGAAGGGAAGTGAGTCCCCCAAAGGGAAGTTTGGTGACTAGGGGGGGAGAACAACCCCAAACCCTCTCTATTTCCCCCACCGAGGTTATGAGCGCTCTGTTACCAGCCCCGAACGCGAGAGCAGCTTTACCCCGGCCCCGGCCGCTCCTGCCCGGGCTGTGGATGCCGGGGCCGTGCGGGGCCGTGCGGGGCCGTGCGGGTCTGTGCGGGGCAGGCCCGGGGAGACTCCGAGCACCGGGAAGCGCCCCGGGCCCGGCCGGG
>VZRL01004410.1:720-15609 GCA_013397895.1 Origma solitaria
TTCCTTCCTCACCATTCCTTCTTTCCTTCCTTCCTTCCATCCTACCTTTCCCAGAATTCCTTTCTTCCTTCCAAACCATTCATTCCTCCCTTGCACACTTCTGCATAATTCCATCCTTCCATCTTTCCTTCCTTCCTTCCTTCTTTCCTTCCTTCCTTCCGTCCTTCCATCCTTCCGTCCTCCCTCCCTTCCTTGAATCCGCACCATTCTTTCCTTCCTTTGCTCCGCACCATTGCTTCCATACCATTCCTTCCATCTTTCCTTCCTTCCTTCCTTCCTTACTTCCGCACCATTCCTTCCTTCCTTCCTTCCTTCCTTCTGCACCATTCCTTCCTTCATTCTGCACCATTCCCTCCTTCATTCCTTCCTTCCTTCCTTCTTTGTGCACCATTCCTTCCTTCCTTCCGCACCATTCCTTCCTTCATTCCTTCCTTCCTTCCTTCCCTCATTCCCTCATTCCTTCCGCACCATTCTTCCCTATTTCTTTTTCTTCTCTTTCTCTCCCTTTTCTCGTCCTCTCTTTTTGTCTTTCATCCTTTCTCTCTTTGTCTCTTGCACCCTTTCTCTCTTTCTTTCTTTCTCTCTTTTTCTCTCTTTATCTTTTTTTCTCTCTTTCTTTCTTTCTCTCTCTCTCTCTTTGTTTACAGGGCTATTTTTCTCTAAGATGACATTTAGTATTAATGGCAAAAAACAAAAATAGCTTGTACCATAGTAGCCAGATGCATATTAACTTACAAAATTAGTTCCGTTGCTATTTCTTTCTAATATGTTTCTGATGTTTCCTCCTTTAATAAAATTTAAGTGGTCTTACTTGCTTCAGTAAAAGCCTAATTCCAGCTCCAAAATGATCTTCTGCAATTGAAAAGCTGAGTAGTCTTCTTTACTAATTACAGTGTAAACTTGTAACAAATATTCTTTCTTTTTATCCATTGTCCTTTTCAAAAATGAAACATGTACAGTTGCTCTTAATTGCCTCTTCACAATTCCTGTTTGTTTTACTTATTTTCTATCCTCTTTTGGGAATAGATGGAGCACGTTAAAACCCTGATCTACATGTCTACAATGCCCCCCTCAAAAGTACCCTCAGCTCCCTCCCCACAGAAAGCAGAGCCCCAGCCAGGATTTTCTATCCATCCACATGTGGTCTCAAGTGATAACTCTACTGAATTACATTTTTAATTTCATAATAGTTACATGCAAGCATATCTGTTCCTATGTAGGCATACAGAGAGATATTTGCTATAAAAAGCAGAGTGTGTTTGCTTTTGTGTTTTGTAACTATTCCTACTGGGACATGGTTGCTGGATGCATCCAGTTTTGGCGATTTATTTCTTTTTTACAGCACAATTAGGCTGCAGGAATGGTTACGTTTGGCCTCCATATGCAGGTTCCAGCTATATGTTCAAGCTGGACAATAAAGCAGGGAAAAAACAGCTGATACACAAAAGGGACCGTTTAGACAGTGGCCCATCAGTCTGGCTAAATTTGGTGCTGGTGCTCCCAATAGGACTGTAATATAATTGTTCTGGCGTCTTCAATCATTGCCCCTGTCAAACATCATTCCAAATATATATCATTTTTTCAATACCATAGGCCCATAGGCCTAAACTGTATCATTATATGGAAGCAGCTCAGAAATAAGCACCTAAATAAATATCTCCTAATATGCAGAAAATCTGTTATTTATATACTGGAAGGAAAAATAAAAACAAAAAACCCCCAACCAGAAAAAAAAAGACCAAAACCAAAAAAAAACCCTGCCAACAACTTTTAATCAGAATGGAATCAATTTGACTTTCAGTCAAAATATAATTATTTTAATTAGGAATCTAAAAATATTTTTGGAAAAATACAAAAATATACTTACGTATGGGCTCAAAGCAAAATCATCTTCTCCTGTAGATTGATTACCAAAGAAACTTTAACAGAATTTTAGAGATATCAATGTTTTGGAGGTTGAGGGGGGGGAAGTGGAATTTTTACCATTCTGTTGCTAGGCAACTAATGATCGGTGCTTAGGGGCCATTTACTCTCACAAAAGAGACAAAGACTTTCTGGTGGGCAGACATGGGAACAAGAGATTGGGGAATTGGATAATGACACACTCGCTCATCAGATTTGGAGGAGAGAGGAGTGGGAAAACGGCTGTCTGCTTTTTTGGCTGCGACTGCAGGAAGAGAAGCCTGGCTCTGCACTATCTTTTCTCTACCTGGTGGGAGAGTTCTCGGGGCACAAGACTCCAATCCTCTCTTCCCCTCCAGCAGGGTGCATCTCCCACCTGCGCTGCAACGGAACGGGACCCCCACCTGCTGCCACCCTGCACCCTGCCTACACTAACTGTGGAGTTTCCTGCCGCCTCCTCTGCTGGCTGGCCCGGGTGGGCTGACCCGGCCACTCCATCTCCCAGCTCTGGGCTCGCTGCTGCACCCCCATCCATCTGCGCTCCACCCTGGTCCAGCCCATCTACCATCATGCGCTACACAGATCCAACCTCGTGCCACAGAGTCATCGTACCTGCCCTGCTGGGCTAGGAGCCAAACAGCACCCCTGCTGACCGTGACCGTGACTGCACCAAACGGAAAAGTGCCTGGTAGCCCAGGGACATTTGCCACCGAGTTTTTTGTTTTGTTTACTGTTTGGTTTTTTTTTTACCTTGTTCACTGGTTTTTTTTTGTTACTGAATGTTTACCTCATTATAGATACTAGTAAAAAACTCTTATTCCTTTTCCCATACCTTTGCCTGAGATCCCTTGATTCTAAAGTTATAATAATTCGGAGGGAAGGGGGGTTCACATTCTCTGTTCTAAGGAAGGTTCCCATTTTCCTTAGCAGACAGCTGTCTATCAAACGAAGACACAATGTGAAATGATAGCTGTGAAACATAGATTGTAGTGAAGAAAAAATCTAATTACAGAAACCTTAATGAACAAAAAGTAAGAACAAATGCTCTTATTTTGTCTTCTTAAATTAAACTAGTGGTTATTTCTTTAATTTCTGTAAAGTTACTATATTATTTACTTGGATTTTTGATTGTTCAAAAGATCTTTAACAAATATTAGAACCACAAACTTATCTTGATTAAGGCTTGTTCTATGTATTTCAGAAAATGTTCTGAAAATTCTGAAATATATGAAAACTTTATCAAGGAAATCAAGCACAAATATGGATCTTCCAAAAGGAAAAAAAAAAAAGGGGGGATTAAGAACTGTGTGACTGATGTCCGCAGACAAAATGGTAGAAGTCAAAACATACAAATAAAATGCAAAGACACAAATCCCCTGTTTCAGAAAAATAAAATACAGAAAATGTTTCTGATTTGTCTGTCTGCAGTTACGTTTGTTCTCCACGCTGTTTTGTTCTTTTGTTTCAAGATCAAATTATTCTAAGATCTTTAGATATAACAGAACTCAGGCGTGATTTTAGACATTTTAAAGAACATCCCCCTGATTATTTTTTTTTTATAAAGTGTTGCTCTCTGTGTGCTTCAGTAGGTATTTACTTGATATACTGAGAATCCACGCACACACTTCAGGCAGACACCATACAAAAAGCCACACTGTCCCACACTGAGCAGTGCCTGGTCTCCATCCTTGACCACACACCTTACGTTGCAAACAGCACAGATTTCTTCCTCGTCATTTACCAATTCTGGCAAACTGTAGCCAGTAGCCTTAAGCATGCCAAGAACTCAAATATCAGGTAATGCTGCAAAAAACCAGAAAAATCACTCCTTCCCCCCAAAACTTTTGTGTGCCTCACTCCCTAAATTTCCTCTATTGAAACTTTGAATAACAGCTTTCTGCAGGGTAAGTGAGGGAAAGAAGATGAAACACAAAATAAGAGGAGGGGAAATAAATCCCCTTATCTCTCTCCAGAAGCACCCTGAAGGAACTGGCTGAGCTGCAGCTCATAACCCAGATTACTGTCCATCAAGGAAAAGGAGAGATGGGAGAAAAAAATACAAATATGAAAGCAAATACATTAAATAATTTAAGTGTAGATTTAATACTGAGGTCACTGGAGCCGCTGGAGGAGAGAGTGGAAGGGTGTGAGGGTGTGGGGTTTGGGGTTTCTAGTGAGGGGAGGGGAGGGCAGGGAGTGGGAATGGGACGAGAAGAGAGGGGTGTGGAACTGGGAGGGAAGGGGAGAGGGGTATATGTGCACTTCCCGGTTTGCCTCCCTCCCTGCCTCCGCTGCGCTGGGGAATGCGAAGGTGGGGGGGAACGTCTCGGGGGCTCTGCAGCTGCCCCCTTTCGCACTTGAATAAAGAACTTTTCTTTCTGGAGGGGGCGAGATCTGTGAATACCTTACTCAATAAGAGATGGGGCATATTGAAAACTATATGAAATTACCCTGATTAACAATTTAGCCACGAACAAGGGAGCTTTGGGAGATCTCTATAGACAGGGCTGGGGGCTATTCATGCCAGCAGCTAAGAGGTCGAAAGGTTTCTGAAGTTCACAGGCTCAGACCCTTTGTTATGCTAAGAGACGATCTCAAACCAGCTTCCTGCTGGAGTGTGAAATATAAATGACTCCTTGAGAACTTCCAATAAGTTGTCACTCTTGCTCTCCAAGTATCAGGACAGGCTGTTAATTTATAGGAGGGTCCTTTCCTCGCAGCATCATGACCCCAAAATTAATATATTTGTACTTCAAGTAATCTTTTAAAGGAAATTGCCCTGCTGTAATAGCCCAAATACATCTTGTTTTTTCGATACTAAAAGAAAATTCGGTATTTCTCCAAATATCCCTTTACCCGGGTCGGAGGTGTTAGGGGTGGGTGGGAGACATGATCCCAAATGCAGCAAGCCAGCACCTGAGGTGGATGGGGGGCATCAGTGAGTGGCTATAGACTGGTAGCTGTGAGAGCCAAAACCTCATCCCCCGCCTTGTTCTGAACAAAACCCAGAACAATATTTACTGTTCCAAAGCCACCCTTCCCCTGTGTTAGGTGTGATTTAGGGTGTCAGGGAAAGCGAGGAGGCGGCTGCATGCGAACGGTGGGCGAGATCTGGGGAGGGTCTCAGATTTGGGTAGAAAGAGAAACACACCCTTCTGCAGGATGTCAGCGTTAATGCCATGGAGAGAACAATCAGTTAATTATCTTTATACATGAGGAAATCAATCCATTAGAGTATGTGATTTGCTCTTATCCGAGGAGGAGAGGGAAGCCTCCCCTATGAGAACCCCGGTGACCGTCTGGCTGGTACGCAGCGTGCAGTGGAGCCTCCACGGTGCTCCAGGACGATGGGAGACCGTCTCCTCACCGTGGCAATAGTGATTATAATTATAATAAAAAAGACACGAGTTTAATTTACTTGCACTGGAAATAAAAATGTTTGCGTCCCGTCCAGTCCAAACTCCCGTCCCAGGGAAGGCAAGGAGGAGACTGGGTTCCCCAGGCACCTGCTGTCCGCAGACAAGAAAGACACGCGCACATGTGGGGTTTTGGGGAGGTTAAGCTTAGCTGAAACAAGAGTTGTGGGTGCTACTAGCAGGGTCGGGCCTTTCTGATCCACAAAACCTGGAATGAGGAAGCCTTTTGCTGGCTCCTTGTACTGATACACACTGGATGGTCCTTTATTTTGGTAGGACATGGTTGGGAAACGGTGATAATTGCTTTCCTCCTAATCAGTATTTATGTTCCCTTTTGGAAATTGATCTCACCAATGAGCTTTTATAAAATTCTCTGGAAATAGGAAGAAAAATGTTTGATTTATGCTATTTACAAGAAGAGAAAGAAAAGTTTTGGAGGCTTTTTTTTCTTTCTTTTTTTTCTTTTTTCCTCTAAGCGGATGCACATACAGGGGTTATAATTCTGAAACACCAGAGTAATTAATTATCAGTGTCCTCTGAGTGATTAATAATAATAGGCACTTCCAATGCGCTTTGCATTCAACAAAGAGCTGATGAAACAGACAGTAATAAGTGTCACAATTTTATTTTACATTTTGAGCCTTTTCCAACCCTTTTTTTTTTAAGGAAAAGGTTTTCTATTTTTCAGCAAGTTTTTGAACAGATTAAAACCCACAACGTTGAAACTACTATTGAAAATTTATTTAAAAATTGCCCATATGGGCATACATCTCGAGCAGCTAATCCTGAACTGAACTGTCTTCATGTTAATAATGGTGCAGCTGACAGCATTTATTTCACTGACAAATATCTTCACACCCTTATTCTCATGTTTCTGATGGCCAAGTTGACAATTTCAAATTTTAGCTTTCCTTTAAAAAAACTCTAACAAGGTAGGAACAGCATAATATTCACTCATGCAATAACTAAATTACAATAAGCAGGGTTTTTTTGGGGGGTGGCATTTTATTTTTGAGCTGACATCTTTAAACTACACAATATTTTAAGTACTAAGATAAGAATTGCATTAAATATTTCTTTTGTTGAAATAGAATTTACATTAAAAGGAATCAAATCTCTTAAGCTTTCCACAGTGACAATGTGAACATTCAAAACAGTAACTAGTTTTTTTCAATAAATATTAGCCAGAACAAAGTTAATTTAGGGGAGGGTGCATCAAGGAGATTTCCTGTTTTAGCATTCTTGAATGGCATACATGCATGCTAGTTTGCAGGCAAATTAATCTTGGTCACAATAATAATATTGTGCTTACATATTTGCTTTTTGTAAATATATTTCCACAAAGAGCCACTGAATGCAAAAGTTATCACTCATATGTACGAGTAAATAAATGTAATTTCCTTGTAACCAATAGACAATGAGTGCCTGAAGTGCCAAAGGGGAATACAACTTTCCTATAATATATGGACAGAAGAATACATATTTTTTTGCATATCAAATACTATCATTGTGGTCAAACAAGGTGAAAGCCAGTAAAACAGCAAAAGAAAAGGAAGACTGCATGGAAAAGAACCAAGGAGAAAAAGTGCAATATCACACCCACAAGATGGCTTCCTTTTAATTCTTTGTCTATGATTATAGACCAATTTCTAAGAAAAATTAATGGAAAATGTCCTTTAGCGAATCTGCCAGAGGAACTGCAGTTACATTCTCTGAACACCCTTGCAAAGAGTAATAAAAGGTATCAAACACATTTATGCTTATATACACACAGCAGAACATCATACAGGTTTATCTGGAGGAACACCTGTTGAACATGTGAGTCATCACACTAATATCGACAAGTTTGGGTGTGTGAGAAGGACAGAAGGATACAGACAAATATGTAATATAAAAGAATTCTGTTCAATATGATAAGCGAAATTAGCGTAGATTTATCCAACAACTACACTGTTTCAGCAGATGAGAAAAATACAGTATGAAATATATACACAGTGTGTTAAAAACCTTCTTAGGGAAGCTTCTCAAATTTGGGTAGAAAATATATCTTTGTGTGACTGTATTAATTGCTCTGCTCTTGGTCAGAATCTACTATTATTAAAGTTATGGAAATAATATAAAGGTAACATTTAATGTTCGATTGGATGAGAAACTTGTTAAAAAAAAGACCAAACTATATTACAAAACATTAGATTAATTCCAACAACTGTAGATTAAAAAAAAGGCTTCCAGAGAACAGCAAATAGTTTGGATTTCAGCCTATTCAGCAAAAATCAGTAGGTTACAAGGTTACTCTGAGGGCTGAGTCTACAGATGAAGAACAAAGCAAATGGTTCCGTTTCAATGGGAAATATAATAAAACCCCCTTTATTTAAAAGACACCAGGGACAAGCACTCAATACAAGTTAACAAGTAGGAACTGATAAGATAACATTTATATGAGGTCAGAAGTCAAATGCCAGTCAAAAGCTTTTAACCTCCTGGGTCATTAACAGGAATAGTTAAAACACATAGCTAGTTATTTACCAGCTTTTAAAGCAATCTGATCATCATGTGTGAATAACTCGATGATTTAAATAACTGGGACTTAGAGAAGTGGAACTTCATTGTTAACATAAAATGCAAAGCTTCTGTTCTATAATTCTTCAGGTTTTTTTTCTTTTTTCTTTCAATTCACTTTTCTGTCTCTTATTAATCTCTATATGCCACAAAACAGGCGATCAAAACTATAATCATTGCTTTAAAACAGCCACATACAGAGTCAAAAATATAATTGATCTGTGCAATCCAAGGTTTGTCTGAGGATTCAATAGGCTAAATATTTACAGTCAGCATACATAAAAGAACAGTAATCACCCTCCCTATTGTGGTGTTAATAGCAAAGAAGTTTTGTTTGGTTGCTTTTCTTCAAGTCCACTAAAGTAAAAAGCAATCTCATTTCACAGTAAAGGGATGTCCATTTGAAGAGGTGATAATAAGAAAAAAATCAAACAGCATCTGATATTTTAAAAATACCTAATTTTAAGGGCATAAATATTTCATGTGAATTTACAAAAGCTTTAATTATACTTCTAATATATATGGGAACAGCATATCCTCCTCTATTTGTTTCTTGTTGTAGATTGAGTCTTCAGATTCTGTAACTTGCTTACATTTTTCTCCAAAAGTAATTTTGAAAGTAATGCTAAAAAAATTACCAAATAAAATACGATACCCACCATCCCAAGAAGGAAACAAGGATTGATGGAAGGCATTTCTAGGCCTGTTTCTTTAAAGATGGCTCACAATATACTAGTAGAACTAGTAGAACACTGTGGATTTAAAACACTTTAAAATATTTATCAGAAGTATTTTATCACCATATTCAAATTACACCTGGAGTACACTCACCTTTATTGACAATCTCTGTTCTGAAAGTCCATTTGCTCCATGAAAGCCCCCCAAGCAGAACAAGGACTAACCATTTTGATTCAGTTAATGTTTAGTAAAAAATCAAGCAACCTTAATCAGCATGCTGGTTGCATCATCCACTAAAAAATAATTTACTACTCTGAGCATTGCATTCCATTAAAAGCTCATTAAATTTTCTGTTCTCCAGTGGGAGCTTTAGCTTTTGAACTGCACGCTTTTGCTCCAAATTATCACTTAATCCACAGTTTTTTCCCTTCCCCCCCCCCCCCCCCCCCGTACTCATCCCCCCTATAGGTGAGAATTTCAATACCTAGATACAAGAAAGCAAGGTAAATAGAGATCAGATTTCGATTTCTTCTCTACATTCAAGACCTTTGGGTGTCAAGAGTGATCAAGAGCAAAACTACTTTGCCAGATTCTCACTTGAGTGGTTTAACTTCGGTGAAACACCCCTCTTCCACAGAGTGGAATGGTGGGTGATTTAGGTATGACAATGGTTTGAACAATTCGGCATGTGGGGAGAGAGATATATAACACAGCAGCATTTTGTCCTTTAAATTGGAAGCCAATGCTTAATGAGAGAAAAAGCAAAAAATGGCAAAAAAACCCCAACAAACCCCAAACCCTTTTATTTGTGTAAGCAATGAACAAAAGAAAGAAACCCACCCTTTGGGTTACCGAGCACAAAAATTCTTGTCTGTCCTAAATATCACAGACTGCAGTTAGGAGGGGTCACAGGGGAGTAAAAAGCTCATCTTCCTCAGCCTTGCAAACTGAGGAGCACATAATCGTTATATTTAATAAGTAAAATGGAAGAAAATGTCAGCCCCTAAATTAAAATGGATCTTTGGATTGCTAATTGTGCTCATTGCAAATTTGGGTCATTTTGCATGAGTGACTCTAATGTAGGGCTGAGATTGCCAAGTAGCACAGTGAATTCCTGATTCCTTGTGCTAATCCTGAGCTCAGTGATTGTGTCAGGTGCAGTTCTGTATGCTCCAGCAGCTGGTTCATCCTCATCAATGCAAATAAGGCAATTCCTACAATCAAAGCCTTGTGAGTCTAAAGCCTGATTGCTGAGGGCAGAATAAAGCGCTACATAGGCTCACTTTCAAATCACACTAACTGACAAGACAATTGTAATGTCCCCTCAGTTTGAAAGCCATCATTTTGCCGAAAAAGACCAAACAAACTGAGAAAAAACATATGTATTAAAAAAAAATACAGGGACAGGCATCATTTTGGGTTCTTAGGAAATTCATATATACACATGAACTTGAGTTGAAGTCTGCAGTGGCAATATTTAATGTAATGTTTGAATATTATATTATATTCATATATGCTATATTAATATTCCTCATATTGTGTAATATGGAAGTATCCCTAGCCAGTGATTGCTTGCGCTGCCCACCTCTTTCCTCAAGGATGATCATCAGGCATTGTGGTATCTCACCTCCCCACCACACACTGCCCCCACTGCCCATCCCACAGGGGAGCTGGTTTTTGGGGTGTCCCCCACCCACTCATCTCTTCCTCTTGGCTTTCAAGAAAATGCGACAGAAACCCCCTACTGAAATCTTCCCTCTGCCTGCCTCTCCAATTTTCAGTTTGTCCTGGCTGCCTTTCCATTAAGTCCCCAAAGCTGGAGAAAAAGACTACCTTGAAAAAGATTAAGGCCATGAAAGAGGTTGTAAAAATCCAAAGGCCACTCCAGTAGATCCATATCAACACATAGCAGACCCTACAAATATAATACACACAATGCTAGTACAGTATGCAAAAGAGGGGAAATAATAGCCGTTCTAGCAAGAGCAAAGGGAGACGTACAGCCCCAGAAGCCCTGCCCAGAGGCTAAAAATCTGTCACAGGCAACATTTGGTTCCGGAGAACCAGAGCTTCAGGCAGCAGGACCTGTGTCACTTCCCTCATGCCAGGCAGAGGGGACAGAGGATGCTAAGCATGGCAGCCCAGGCTGGAGACAGGACTTTGAGCCCACCTCCACATGGGAAACAAGGCAAAACCAAACAACCTCCGCAAAGTTTGCAAAAGGAAACACCAGATTTTCCTTTTCCCCTTCTCTGTATGTGTCATCCCTTCTGTCTACTCCATTCACAGGTTTTAGGAGGGGTGGGCAGCACCAAAAGTGCGACAAGTAAATCTGACCTCAGAATCCTGTACTTCCACAGTGGCTGCCACCAGACATTTGGTCCACGGCCACTTGCGCCTCACTCTCTCCCCCTCCCGTAACAGGATTAACAGACATTTTCCTAAAAGCAAATCAGAATTTGGCAAATCGTGTGTGACAGTCGATTTGCAGTTCTCAGACAGTTTAATCCTGGCTGAAACAGGGCATCTTCCAGGCAAACATTTGCCTGGCAAAGCATTTATACACTGCTGCATATCTCCTTCAGGCGCTCCTAAAAGGGGGGTCCTGGACCCTTGGGGACCATGGCATCCTGATAAGATTATTGCCGTGAAAGGATCCCTAAGGTTTTTTTGTAATCTGTTTTCTCTGCTATCCTGTTTTGGTTCATCCCCCAACCCTCTGACCCTTCCCTGCTGCACTTGTCTTTAAACACCAATACAACTCACGCTGCAGGAGAAAAACAAGCTCTGCCCATCTAGAACAGGGCTGAATCCTGCAAACCAATACCTGGAGTCAGCTTTCAGATTGTGTCCCCTCTAAATGGGATGAGGCAGGTGTCCCTGCAGCCCTGGACAGGGCGGGGCTGCTCAATTTGTCATGGTTCCTGCTGCACCCCTGTAGGCTCAGGGAACATGTTCTGCATCCTCCAGGTGCCACAGCTACCTCTTGAGGGGTCTTAAAAATTAAAATTCTGTTTCACTCCAAAATTCCTTTTACCTTAGGGGTTTTGTGGGTTTTTGTTTATTTGATTGGTTGATTTGGTTTGGGGTTTTTTGTTTGTGTTTTTTCGTTCCCTGCATATGGACATCTTTTGAATCTTTTTGTAATAGCTGCAGTTAGGCAGCAGAGAACCTACAAAGACATCCTCTTACACAGAAGTCCATCCATACAAAGCCTCTGTATGGTAGCTGTGCCCTGGCTGGAATCCTAAAGTCATTTAAGCTGGAAAAGCCTTCTAAGGTCATCAAGTCCAACCCTCAATCCAACATGGCCAAGTCCATTATGAAACCATGTTCCCAAGTACCACATCCATATATTTTAAATCCCTCCAGGGATGCTGAGTCCACCACTGCCCTGGGCAGCCTGTTTGACAACCCTTTTGTCTTGTTTTGAAAGACAGGTGTCTGCTAAGGAAGGTGGGAACCTTCCTTAGAACAGAGAAAGGGAACCCCCTTCCCTCCAAATTATTATAACTTTGGAATCAAGGGCTCTCAGGCAAAGATATGGGGAAAGGAATAAGAGTTCTTTACTAGTATCTATAATGAGGTAAACAATCAGCAACAAAAACAGTAAACAAGGTAAAAAACCAGTAACCAAAACCAAAAACTCAGTGGCAGATGTCCCTGGGCTGCCAGGCACTTTCCTGTTTGGTGCAGTCACGATCACAGCCAGCAGAGGGGCTGTTTGGCTCCTAGACCAGCAGGGCAGGTGTGATGGCTCCCGCGCAGCTGCAGATGGCGCTGTGCCGCAAGGTGTGGTTGGTCTCGTGGGGATAATGGCAGGTGGCTGGGCAGAGGTGGAGCGCAGCTGCACACAACGGGCAGGGAGCTCAGAGCAGGGAGACGGAGCGGCTGGGGCCGCCCCCCCGGGGCAGCCCGCAAAGGGANCCAGCCAGCAAAGGAGGCGGCAGGAACTCCGCAGTTGTGGCAGGCAGGACGCAGGGCAGCGGCAGCCAGGTCCCACTCCGCTGCAACGCAGCTGGGAAACGCGCCCTCCCGGCGGGTAGAAGGGGCTGGAATCCCGTGCCCCTTTTCCCAAACGCAAGCTCACCCACCAGGCAGAAAAAAAAACAGTGCAAAACCGGGCTTTTTCCACAGTCGCAGTCAAAAATAAAGAAGCAGACAGCCATTTTTTTTCCACTGCTCTCCTCCAAATCCAGTGAGTGAGTGTCTCCATTATCAAATCCCCAATCTCTTGTTTCCATGCTCCACCTAATTTTTGTCCCTTTTGTCGGAGTAGATGGCCCTTAAGTATCCAGTCACTAGTTGGCTAGCAACAGAATGGGAAAAATTCCATCCCCCCTCTCAACTTTCAACAGTCCCCTTGTGGCACACAACGGGTTTCTCCGTTGTCCTGCATTACCCGCCAAGTGTATCCAGGTCCTTGAGCAGCAACAGTCCCACGCATGGGTTTGCCTTTGCCTGAGGTGGGATTCATCCAAACAGTCTTTCCTAAAATACCTCTCATGTGCACCACAGGGACTTTGTCTCTATCTACTGTGTGCAGAAGTTCAGAGTGGGCAGGACCAGCTCGATTGATGGAGCCTTGGGTATTGACCATCCAGGTGGCCTTTGTTAGATGCCGTTCCCAATTTTTGAAAGCCCCTCCACCTAGAGCCTTCAAGGTAGTTTTTATCAGGCCATTGCATCACTCCACTTTGCCAGCAGCTGGTGCATGATAAGGAATGTGGTACACCCACTCAATGCCATGTCCCTTAGCCCAGGTGTTTCTGAGGCTATTTCTGAAATGAGTTCCACTGTCCGGCTCAGTTCTTTCGGGGGTACCATGCCTCCACAGGACTTGTTTTTCAAGGCTCAAGATGGTGTTACGGGCAGTGGCATGAGACCCTGGGTAGGTCTCCAACCATCCCATGGTGGCTTCTACCATGGTGAGCATGTAGCGCTTGCCTTGGCTGATTTGAGGCAGTGTGATGTAATTGATCTGCCAGGCCTCCCCATACTTGTACTTGGACCACCTTCCCCCATACCACAGGGGTTTCACCCGTTTGGCTTGCTTGATGGCAGCGCACATTTCACAGTTATGGATCACCTGGGAGATACAGTCCATGGTTAGATCCACCCCTCGATCTTGTGCCCACTTATAGGTGGCATCTCTGCCCTGATGGCGTGAGGTCTCATGGGCCCATCGGGCTAGGAACAGCTCTCCCTTGTGCTGCCAATCTAAATCTACCTGTGACACCTCTATTTTTGCAGCCTGATCCATGTGTTTGTTGTTTCGGTGCTCCTCATTAGCCCAGCTCTCAGGGACACGGGCATCCACATGACGGACTTTCACAGGTAGCTTCTCTACCCGAGTGGCAATTTTTCACCATTCGTCAGCAGCCCAGACTGGCCTTCCTCTACACTGCAAGTTGGCCTTTTTCCACCTTTCCAGCCACCCACACAGAGCATTAGCTACCATCCATGAATCAGTGTAGAGGTAGAGTTTTGGCCACTTCTATCTCTCAGCAATGTTCAGGGCCAGCTGGACGGCTTTGAGCTCAGCAAGTTGACTCGATCACCTTCTCCTTCTGCAGCCTCTGCAACCTTTTGTGTGGGGTTCCATACAGCTGCTTTCCATTTTTGGTTTGCCCCCAAAATACGACATGAACCGTCAGTGAAAAGAGCATAGTGTATTTAATCTTGAGACAGTTGGTTGTACAGTGGAGCTTCCTCCACCTGAGTCACCTGTTTCTGCTCCTCTTCATCAGTCAGTCCAAAATTTTCACCTTCAGGTCAATTCATAATTATTTCCAAGATTCCAGGGCGATTTCGGTTTCCAACACAGGCGTGCTGTGTGATGAGGGTGATCTATATACTCCATGTGGCATCAGTGGCTTGGTGGGCAGAGGGGATCTTTCCCTTGAACATCCACCCCAGCACCAGTAGTCAGGGTGCAAGGAGAAGTTGTGCTTCAGTGCCGATTACTTCTGAGCTGGCTTGAACACCTTCATAGGCTGCCAGGATTTCCTTTTCTACGGGAGTATAGTTGGCTTCGGACCCTCTGTAACTTCGGCTCCAGAATCCTAGTGGACGGCCCTGAGGCTCGCCAGGCCCCTTCTGCCAAAGACTCCAGGACAGGCCATTGCCCCCGGCTGCAGAGTACAGCACATTCTTCACTTCTGGTCCTGTCCTGACTGGGCCAAGGGCTACCGCATGAGCGATCTCCTGCTTGATCTGGGCGAAAGCTTGTTGTTGTTCAGGGCCCCAGTGGAAATCATTCTTCTTGCGTGTCACCAGGTAGAGAGGGCTCACAATCTGGCTGTACTCAGGGATGTGCATCCTCCAGAAGCCT